>ML793277.1:205408-226615 GCA_009831015.1 Picea engelmannii | reverse complement strand
TATATATATATATATATATATATATATATATATATATATATATATATATATATATAAAATTGATATTATTACATCCAAAACTTTAAAATCAATTTCATTTTTTAAACCAAAATCTAAAAAAGTAGTAGTGTTACAAACAAAACCTTAAATCTAACACTTGTTTAGGAATAGTTTATCATTCCAAATACCTTTTTTTTAAGTAGAAATTTTAATATTTGAAATTATTTTTTTAGAGTAATATCATTATATATTTTTCAAATACCTTTTCAACAACATTTTTCAATCAAACTATAAATAATGTCATGATAATATCACATTCCAATTTAAAATTCAACATTACTTCCAAATATTCTATTTACATTAAAAAAAAATTAATACAAATTATATTGAAGTGAATGCAAATAAGTTAATGTGAAATATTGTTGCATTAATCACTCAAATCATATAAGCTAAGAATCTTATTATATTATTTATAGTCAAATCATATAAGTTAAGAAAAATAGAAATATTTCATAATTTCATGAAACACTCCTAAAGTTGTATTCATTACTTTCACTGTTTGCGAAAAGAGACCTAGCAGGGTATATGTGTGGATCCAAGTGAGTGTCTATTATGAGATTATTGGTATACACAAGTTGTTACGTATATCTTATACCCACTTTTCAGGGATAACTAGGAGATCATGTCTCGAGGCCCACAGGTCCTAGACATGGAGTACCGAGAGCAGGATTGACCTGAGCATGGCCCTGGAGGGCCCACCTTTTTCCATCGTCTTTATCTTGTCAACAACATCAGCATCCATCACCATCGGTTTGGTCCTGTATCAAAAGAGGTTCTTGCTTCATGAGGTAATTAGTCCAGGTATCATGGTATGTGTCACATTTGATCGTTAAAACCTTTAAATGTATGTATCTGATTCCTTTTATTTCTAACGACTGCTTGGATCTTACATTTGTCCACATGACCATGTTTGGGGGGATTGATAGGGTGCCCTAGCAAAATTGTATCTGTAGGTTTTGCTTTGACACTGGGGGGATTTCTGAAAAGCCATTGTATGCTCCCATCATAGCACCACTTCTTCATCTTACTTTCTGCTCACTTATCCCATCCCCCTTGTCCGGGCATTGGGTTGACGTATTTTCAGGACTGCACCTTACCTCGTGGGAAGAAGGGGCTAAAGGCCCAGAAGGTAAAATCAATCTCGTAAAAGATAAAAGCCTAAGAATAAAAGCTCGATATGCTTCGCCCATGGATACCTGAGAAAGTAATAAAAGGCTTCTCGGCAAGAAACAAGAGGGACCCAAAAAAACAATAAAACAAGACCTAGTCAGAGGATAGGGGGTCTCATCACGAGCCATCCTATTACGTCCATGGGTACCTAGTAGTATGACATTGCCACCAGCTGGTTACCATGCCAGGGCAGTGACTCTTGGTTGCATGGCCAAGTGAAAGGGAGTCTCATCACGAGCCAACCTTCTCATCTCTGTGAAAGTACTTGCGGGTAACGCTATCAACTTTGGTCACCATGTCAAGGCAGTGTCCCCTGATTATCTCTTGAACAAAAAAGCAAAAAAGAATAAAAGAATAAAAAGAATAAAGGCAAGAATGGTCTTGGAACGAATGCATCCATGATAGGTACAACTCGTCTTATTAAAAGGCACCCACAGGTAACACTTTTGCATCATTGGCCTTCACTGCACCCACATGCTTGGACATTCCCTGACCACATCACCCACTTACATGGCTTGGATGGGGTATTTTCTGGAAATTTCCTTTTCCTATGGACACTAGCCCAATAGGACGCCTTGTCCTTTTCTCCAGACTTGTATTGCAGGCTTGTGTAATGTCTTTGAGTTGTTAACTAATGTATTAGGGATTTTATGCATATGTTTAATAATATTAATGATGAGATGTGATTGGCATTGCTATGATCCATATGACTAATGAGCCCATGGAGGGCATAGACTTTGATGTGCAGGACCATGCTCGACGGACAAGTACCATTTGGACCGGTACACATGGGGAGATGATCAATTCAGACCTCCATGGGGCTTAAGAGCCCACCAGATGGATGTTGAGACCCCATCAGGGGGAAAAGACAGGACACGGATGGATCAGGGGCTTCGCACCAGAGAAGAAGAGAACGTTCCACCAGAGGCACCCCGACACAACTTGACCTAGGGGGGATGACCCTTTCTTAGTGGAACGTTGGCCTTTGGAGGCCTAGGACATCACCACCTTTACCATGATGTCACCCAGCATCATGGACGTTTGGGGCAGGCAGACTAGGCAGCAATGGCACATGTGGCAGGTTGGAGAAGCCCAGGGAGGGCTAACGTTTTGCTCCAGGACGCCCCATCTACCCTAAAAAGGGATAACGTCTCCCTTGGAGGGGATTTTACTCTCCTTTTAGCTTGATTTAGGGTTTTAGCTTGACAATTTGATGTAAAACAGTATGATTTGATATTTTGGCCTTGTCGGCCTTTTTACCTGACCTAAAATGTAAAATTAGGTCAAGGTTTTGTATAAATGGGAGATTTTCACTCTCATTTTATCATCACAACTCACTCACCACTTGGTGGGGTCTGAAATTTGCACCCTATCTTGGGTATTTGATGATTTAGTGAGGCGCACTTGTTGAAGGAAGACTTTTTTGGGTGTTACAACTAGGGTTTGCATGGTTATTTCTTAATGAATTGTAAGTATTTTTCTGCAAAACTTCGTAAATGAATGGTTGTAGTCTTATTTTCTTGCATATATTTATAATTTGTTGAATCAAAACCCTAGGTGACAAGCACACAAGTAGGTCCTTGTCTCATGTCCCTTGATAGAGAAACTTTCAGCCATTGAAGAAGAAAAAGAGATCCTAGCCATAGCTACACTTTTTTTTCTTCCTCTCCTTTGCTATCCATACCATTTGGAATTCAAGAGGAAGAAGACATCCCAAGCACATGTTATCTACACTTAGGGCCATTTTTCTTTTAGGTTTTGATGAAAGAGCCTTGTTGTAGAAACACTCTCCCTCATTAAGCCTTCTTGTCTTGATTTTGTGCTTCATTTGAGTTAGTCGTTTTGCCATCTAAGGAAGGAGGAGAGAGAACGAGGCCTTGTTGTAGCAACACCAGAGTGAGCCTCTCTTCCCTAGGGTTTTTATTTTGAGGCCTTGCCTTAGCAACACCTCAAAACTCTTCCCTCTGGTCCTTAGCCATCCTCCTTCAACCCTTGCGTCCTCTACTAATTTGACTCCATTTTACCCTAAGGCACTGATCTAAAGTCCTCCAGTGTTGAAGTGAATTTGATCACAACACTCTCAAACACTTTAAATTGAAACCCTAACTACACTAACCCTATATCTAGCTAACCCTACTAACCCTAAGTGCTGACTTCATTCTTGGCTATTATATTATTGATGCAGCAACGTTTTGTTTTATAAGCAATCGAATGGTGATTTAGGCATTAAATGAAATAAAGTGTTGATTGGTTATATTGAATGCTACATCATTCCAGTATTTATTGGTGAGGTGAAATTATTTTCATTGTTATATTGACAAACATTGAATTCGTCAATATTTACTGCCATATTGCTTATATATTTATTAGATAGTCTTATGAAGTACTAACCCATAGAATAACTTGCACATATCAGTTTGTTGTTGCTTGTTCCAGGCAGGTATACGCCTTTGGGGGTTTTACTTCTTGAATTGGCCTTTGGATGGATTGTCTGTTTGGGTGGTGACTTTTGGAGGGGGAAAACCTTATCTATATCTTTTTAGCCTTTTTCCTCTTCAAAACCCTAGGTCACCGGGGACGTCTCCCCTGGGCCTAACCTCCCTAAAGAGAAAGAACCATTCCATTGTGGTGACATTGGGTGGGATTGGTTCCTGTTATGCCAGTTCGACCTTCTATCTTATAGCCTTTTATCCTAGATACAAACTGTGTGATAACATTTTGGTGTCGTTGCTAGGGAACATTGAGTCAATTCTCCTCAAGACGACACTTTTCGGTAATCCTTGCCTTAGAGTCTTATTCTTACAAGCTTGCCTGGCGACTCCACTTAGGGTATTTTCCCTTTTCCTTTGATAGTTTCAAGAAAATTATCTGGAAACTCCACTGATGACGAAGCTAACTATGAATTCACAATGGGACCTAGGAAACTACAAGCCTTTAGACATGAGTAACATCCCGAGGTACCATCAACAAATGCCCTTTGAATACAGAAATTTTCTCCCTGGATTCACTGGTGGTGATAGAGAGAGAGATGACTTTCACACAAGAAACTTCTAGAATTTCTTTCTATCCTAACCTATCGATGATTATGCTGAAGACGTGGTCATGAAAATTTTCTCTGCCACTCTTTGTTGCAATGCCAAAGAGTGGTATGACAACCTCCCTGATGCCTTTATCATGACTATGGATAAATTTGAGGAAACCTTTTTCGAGAGATGGGGTATCCAGTTGGAAGACATCCCAGTACTATTAGAAGAACTTGAGCATATGAAGCAAGATGAGGATGAAACTGTCAGAGACTTCCAGGATAGATTTGAGAACATGTTGTATCAAGTTCCTAAAAGTCATCATCCCGAAGAGGGGTACCTTGTCCATCTCTTTACTTGTGCACTTTTGGGACATCTGAGTTTTCTCCTTCATAAGATGTCCCCAAAGACGCTCGATGAAGCTTATAACATGGCTGCAAGAATTGAGGATAACATCTCCTTGTCTAAAATAAGATGCCTATTTACCTCAGGTACTCTTAGTAGGCAAAGTTTGTTCGCCCTTGAGAACTTCATTGTTGATTTCCAAGAATAAGGGGAACAAACCTCAGATCGACCAGGGATTTCTGAAGACACAACTGAGGAGATGGAATCCAATGATGAAGTATGAACATGCCCTCCTCCTCCTAATGAAGTGATCCACAATCCTTCTTCACCTGCACAACAATAAGACGATAAGGTTAGTTTCTTTCCTTTTCAGGATTTTGATGATACCTTATTTCATGATTCAAAGAGTGATGGAGAAATGAAACCCCCTAATGAAGAGCATCTTCATTGCTGCATGACCAAAGAAGAAAGGGATACTCATGAGGATAAGATAGTAATGCATGTTAAAGATACCCAAGTCCTCGAAGCTCCTGCACAAGAAGAAAAAGTAAGTTCCCTCCTCTCCAAGATTCGGGTAATTGTCTACTTTATGATTTGGGAAAAGAGGAGGAAATGGGTGAGCTTTTGAATATTTTGAACCCTCCATGTTATGATATTGATACTGACATAGCTAATTTTGATGAGTTCATACATTTTGGGAGACATAGGTGGGATGCAGTTGGTTATGAGATGGATCCCATCTACGACATAAAGAGTCATCTCCAAGTGTTGCCTTTGAAATTATCACAACAAGCTCTTGACCAATGGAAACAAGGAGATGGGATTTTTACCAATGCTCCCCAAACACCCAAGGTTGACCAAGTACAGTATTTGCCTGATGATTCTCGGTCTTACCTTGAGGCCTTTGATGAGTAATCCTCCAAGCACTTATATTTACCCTATGAATATGACTATCAACCACCACTACGCTCAGATTTTGATAGGAGTAAGAATATTGTTTGCCTAAAGAAGGATTCTCATGACCTTTTTCCCCAACTACCTGTTTAATATTAATTTACCTTGTTTTCTCATTAAAGGTATAGTTCGGAAGTATGTATGTCACGTTGATTTTCCTCTGAGGAAAACCCTAGAACGCAAAGGTTGGTTGAAAACTACAAATTCAAGTCTATATTTTCCATGTTTCAACTTTCCCTTAAGAGTTTTCCAGTCATCCGCTAGAACCTTGTCAATCCCTTCAGAGTGTGAAGATGTCTCGGGTAGCCAGTTTTCAAACTATTTGAGTCGGTATGTTGAACCTTGGACTTTTTATGACCCCTTCCTGAAGTGGATTGAGCACTTTCATCAAAGATTGACATGGCATGATTTTATCCCTCCCACCCACCTTCATGAGTTAGACTTTATGATTTCCGATGATATGATATACGCTCTAACCCATGTCATTTTTGTGCTTGATTTGTCATTGTTCTGGTTTATGATGAAGCACAAAGGTAGGTATTGTGGGACGTTTCTAGATTGGCTTCACTAGTTGTTTGACTACAACATCTAGCAAACAGGTAAGTACAGGTAAGTAGTTTGCTTCATATTTATTGATTTCTTTATTTCAGTATATAATATATATATATGTATGTATGTATGTATGTATGTATGTATGTATGCTAGGGTGGAATTACCACCCCTTTTTGTTATTGATGCTTCTTTCAAGATCAAGCAATTCTGCAGGTTATGCCAGAGATGTTGAGGTTCTCATGCGTTCTATGGTGAGCACATGTCCCCGAGTTGGAGCCAGATGTTATCCCCACTTTTCAGGGATAACTAGGAGATCATGTCTCGAGGCCCACAAGTCCCAGACATGGAGTACGGAGAGAAGGATTGACCTGAGCATGGCCCTGGATGGCCCACCTTTTTCCATCATCTTTATCTTGTTAGCAGCAACAACATTCATCACCATCAGTTTGGTCTTGTATCAAAAGAGGTTCTTGCTTCATGAGGTAATTAGTCCAGGTATCATGGTATGTGTCACATTTGATCACTAAAACATTTAAATATATGCATTTGATTCCTTTTATTTCTAACGAATGCTTGGATCTTACATTTTCCCACTTGACCATGTTTGGGGTGATTAATAGGGTTCCCTAGAAAGACTGTATCTGTAGGTTTTGGTTTGCCACTGGGGTTATTTCTGAAAATCCATCGTTCACTCCCATCATAACACCACTTCTTCATCTTACTTCCTGCTCACTTATCCCATCCCCCTTGTTCGGGCATTGGGTTGACGTATTTTCAGGACTGCACCTTACCTCTTGGGAAGAAGGGGCTAAAGGCCCAGAAGGTAAAAGCAAGCTTTTAAAAGATTAAAGCCTAAGAATAAAACCTTGAGATGATTCACCTAGGGATCCCCGAGAAAGAAATAAAAGGCTTCTCAACAAGAAACAAGAGGGACCCAAAAAAACAATAAAACAAGACCTAGTCAGAGGATAGGGGGTCTCATCACAAGCCAACCTATTACATCCATGGGTACCTAGAATTATGACATTGCCACCAGCTGGTTACCACGCCAGGGCAGTGACTCTTGGTTGCATGGCCGAGGGAATGGGGGTCTCATCACGAGCCAACCTTCTCATCTCTGTGAAAGTACTTGTGGGTAACGATGTTAGCTCTAGTCACCATGCCAAGGAGTGCCCCATGATTAGCTCTTAAACAAAAAATAATAAAAGAATAAAAAGAATAAAGGCAAGAATGGGCTTGGAACGAATGCATCCATGATAGGTACATCTTGTCTTCTACAAAGGCACCCACAGGTAACACTTTTTCATCCTTGGCCTTCACTGCACCCACATGCTTGGACATTCCCTGACCACATCACCCACTTACATGGCTTGGATGAGGTCTTTTCGGGAACTTTCCTTTTCTTGTGGACACTAGCCCAATAGGACGCCTTGTCCTTTTCTCCAGACTTGTATTGTAGGCTTGTGTAACATCTTTGAGATGTTAACTGATGTATTAGGGATTTTATGCATATGTTTAATAATATTGATGATGAGATGTGATTGAAATTTCTATGATCCCTATGACTAATGAGCCCATGGAGGGTGTAGCCTTTGATGTGCAGGACCATGCTTGACAGACAGGTACCATTTGGACCGGTACACATGGGGAGATGATCAATTCAAACCTCCATGGGGCATAAGAGCCCACCATATGGATGTTGAGACCCCATCAGGGGGAAGAGACATGACACAGATGGATCAGGGGCTTTGCACCAGAGAAGAAGAGAACGTTCCACTAGAGGCACCCTGACAAAGCATGACCTAGGGGGTATGACCCTTTCTTAGTGGAACATTGGCTTTTGGAGGCGTAGGACGTCACCACCTTTACCATGAAATCACCCAGCATCATGGACGTTTGGGGAAGGCAAACTAGGCAGCAGTGGCACGTGTGGTAGGTTGGAGAAGCCCAGGGAGTGCTAACGTTTTGCTCCAAGATGCCCCATCACCCCTAAAAGGGATAACGTCTCCCTTGGAGGGGATTTTCCTCTCCTTACAGCTCGATTTAGGGTTTTAACTTGACAATTCAATGTAAAACAGTATGATTTGATATTTTGGCCTTGTCGGCCTTTTTACCTGACCTAAAATGTAAAATTAGGTCAAGGTTTTGTATAAATGGGAGATTTTCACTCTCATTTTATCATCACAACTCACTCACCACTTGGTGAGGTTTGCAATTTGCACCCTATCTTGGGTATTTGGCTGATTTAGTGAGGCACACTTGTTGAAGGAATACTTTTTTGGCATTTTGTGGTGTTTCTCTTGAAGGAAGGTGTTACAACTAGGGTTTGCATGGTTATTTCTTAATGAATTGTAAGTATTTTTCTGCAAAAATTCATAAATGAATGGTTGTAGTCTTATTTTCTTTCATATATTTATAATTTGATGAATCAAAACCCTAGGTGACAAGCACACAAGTAGTTCCTTGTCTCATTTCCCCTGATAGAGAAACTTTCAGCCATTGAAGAAGAAAAAGAGAGCCTAGTCATAGCTACACTCCTTTTTCTTCCTCTCCTTTGCTAGCCATACCATTTGGAATTCAAGAGGAAGAAGATGTCCCAGGCCTAGGTTATCTACACTTAGGGCCATTTTTCTTTTAGGTTTTGATGAAAGAGTCTTGTTGTAGCAACACTGTCCCTCATTAATCTTTGTTGTCTTGATTTTGTGCTTCATTTGAGTTAGTCGTTTTTCCATCTAAGGAAGGAGGAGAGAGCATGAGGCCTTGTTGTAGCAACACCGGAGTGACCCTCTCTCCCCTAGGGTTTTTATTTTGAGGCCTTGCATTAGCAACACCTCAAAACTCTTCCCTCTATTTCTTTTTCGTCCTCCTTCAACCCTTGCGTCCTCTACTAAATTGACTCCATTTTACCCTAAGGCACTAATCTAAAGTCCTCCAAAGTTGAAGTGAATTTGATCACAACACTCTCAAACACTTTAAATTGAAACCCCAACTACACTAACCCTAGCTCTAGCTAACCCTACTAACCCTACTAACCCTACTAACCCTAAGTGTTGACGTCATTCTTGGCTATTATATCAGTGATGCAACAACATTTTGTTTTATAAGTAATTGAATGGTGATTTAGGCATTAAATAAAATAAAGTGTTGATTGGTTATATTGAATGCTACATCGTTCCAATATTTATTGGTGAAGTGACATTATTTTCATTGCTATATTGGCAAACATTGACTTCGTCAATATTTAATGCCATATTGCTTATATATTTATCAGATAGTCTTATGAAGTACTAACCCATAGAATAACTTGCACATATCATTTTGATGTTGCTTTGTTCTAGGCAGGTATACTTCTTTGGGGATTTTACTTCTTGAATTGTCCTTTGGCCGGACTATCTGTTTGGGTGGTGACTTTTGGAGGGGGAAAACCGTATCTATATCTTTTTAGCCTTTTGCCTCTTCAAAACCCTAGGTCACCGGGGACGTCTCCCCTGGGCCTAACCTCCCTAAAGAGAAAGAACCATCCCATTGTGGTGACATTGGGTGGGATTGGTTCCTGTTATGCCAGTTCGGCCTTCTATCTTATAGCATTTTATCCTAGATACAAACTGTGTGATAACATTTTGGTGCCGTTGCCAGGGAACACTGAGTCAATTCTCCTCAAGACGACACTTTTCGGTAATCCTTGCCTTAGAGTCTTATTCTTACAAGCTTACCTGGAGACTCCACTTAGGGTCTTTTCCCTTATCCTTTGATAGTTTCAAGAAAATTATCTGGCAACTCCACTGATGACAAAGCTAACTATACTTTCTTTAGATACTTTCTTTGCCAGCTCTTTCAGATCCGTCTTGCAGCTTCAAGTCACCTAAGGAGAGGTCAGCTCCTGGTTTTCCCGGTAAGCATAGCGAACCTCCTATTAGTTTAAAAGATCTAGCATCAAGGTTGGTCCGTAAGCACAGGAGACAGTGGACGGTGAAGTGTACTGTTAGAAGACTAGTAATGGGAGCTAACATTGGTCTAGAGGACTCGTGTAGAATGGTTGTATGTGGCCTTGTTGGAATACTCACATACAAAAACCTTTGTGTGGAAATATTTTATGTTTGGATAGAAAGGGTATGGGTTCCAATGTTAGGGTATCTACTGGAGGTAAACTTCTTAACTAAAGTCTAGATTGGAATTATTTGTGTGACCCTAGAAGACGTAGAGTTATTGCTAGGTAGAAAATGGGTCAACAAAAATAGTAGTCTTATGCTCAAAAGGTGGAGACTGGCCTTCAATCCGAAAACTAAGTATTTCTCGGTAAGACATATTTGGGTAATGATTCCATTGATCCCTCTGTATTTATGGAACAAAGGAGCATTGACAGCTATTGGGAACAATTTGGGGAACTTCATAATGGTGGATAAAAAGAATCTAGAGTCGGCAAATAGAAAAGTCGCTAAAGTACTGGTTGAAATGGTTGATCACTTGGGTCTGTCTGCAACTATGGAGGTTGAATGGTGTGGTTTATGCTATCAACAACGAATAGATTACCTCGGGTTACCTTTCATATGTAGTTATTGTCGAATCACTTCTCAACTAAGGAGAGACTGTAAAGGTTTCATGGAAGAAGAAAAACATATTGAAGAGAAAGGTTTTCCTTACAGTACTCCAGACTCGTCGATGGATACTGGTTTTTATGGTTTCGAAGGAAGTAGAGATGAAAGGATTGATAAAAACAAATTGGAGCCAGCCGAAACCACTATCAATAAGTTACAGTTATATTGCCCTACATTTTTCAATTCCTTTTCAGTTTTGGAATGCCATATAGTTAGTTCTTCTACTTGGCTGAAGAATTCTATCACTAAGTCAGCATGTTCTCCTTTAATGGATTATGAAGCTCCACGGAACTCTGATCTCCCCCCAAGAGATAACTATGATTTACCCTTCCCTCCGTTGGTTACTTCTCCCTTGGAACCTGTGAGTCCTCCAGGTGTTTTGGTATCCGAGAAAGATCATATTCTCGTTGGAATTTCCTCTCTTGAACCTTCCTTATCTCTTGAGACCTATAACAGTCAGGAGTAAAGTCATCACTTGTCACCCAATCATCCTATGCCACCTGGGTATAGGGAACCTGAGGAGGATGTTTCTACCCTTTCTGCTATTTTGGATTCCTTCATACCCTTTCTTCGTGGAAGCGAAGCTTCGGTCCCTTTACCTACTTTTCTCGCGAAAACAACCATTGACCCTGGTGTAGAAAGTGGGGAAGCTAGTACCTCTCATGTGTTGGTAGGAGAAGGGGGGAAGGATTTTTCTTGGTCAAGGGGGTTGGGAATTGAGCTCTACCCTGTTAAAACCCACAGTGCAAGGAAACAAACCAGTATTGAATTAAAAGAAGATTTTGTTTCTCATTTTCCTATTGATGGTAGGGCCCTTAGAGCTTTGAAGGCCCTAGAAAGAACAAAATGATGTTAGTTCTGTAACTAAATCTAAGAGGGATTGGAGGCATCCTTAAAATTGCCTCGGTTCATAATGTTTTGGAAATAACTCACCCAAACATTTTTTTTTTCAAGAGACCTTATTTCACACTGATAAGGTGAGGTGCTTCTTTCAACTTTTGAGGCCGAAGTGGCTTTTTTGAGTGGTTAATTCAGTTGGAACTTCTGGAGGGTTACTAGTTGCATGGGATCCCTCCTTTTTTAATCTAGTGTCCTACCTAACTTGTGGTGGTATTTTACTGACAGGACAATGTCTTGAATCCAAAAGGAATATTAATCTTCTTAATACATATGGGTCGTGCATCGAGCACAAATATTTTTGGGAAAGAGTAGAGGGATCGGGTCTACTATCTTTGAAAAATCTTATGTTAGCTGGCGATTTGAATTTGACTATGAAGGCAGGTGAAAGCTGGGGTAGCCAAACAAACCTTGGTTCTTTGACTACTTTCTTTACTAATCTCTTCAGTAATAACAATATTATAGACATCCATCCAGGGAAACTAGTCCATACGTGGAGAAACGATAGATTGGGAGATGCCTTCATAGCTAAGAGATTAGACCGTTTTCTACTTTCCGAGGATTTAATGTTATCTACAGGTAGTTTTAGATCATGGGTAGAATACCCCTTTACCTCTTATCATGCGCCAATCTTTTTACAACTGGATTTACCACCATTGTACAAAGCAATTCCCTTCAAATTTAATCCAGTTTGGTGAAATGATAAAGAGTTTTGTACATTGGTTCATAATCTGTGGAATGATCCCTTGTATCTTCGGGAACCTGGTAAACAGAAGAGGTTGGGTTGGAAGTTGAAAGATCTAAAAAAGAGTACAAAAGTCTAGTATAAGAATTATAAGAGCTTAAAGAATGCAAGGCTTAATAGTCTCGAACAAAAAATCTCCATTAGAATACAAAATTTATCAGAGGGGACCTGTTAGAATCTAAGAGACCAAACTTTAAAAGATTTGGAGTGGGAAAGGAACACTTTACTAAAGGATATCAAATAATAGTGGCGCCAACGCAGCCGTGCCATCTGGATACAAAACAGGGACCTAAATACAAAGTTCTTTCATAGTTATGCAAGCTATAGGCAAAACCATAAATTCATATGGGAGATACAAGATGAGGGGGGTACAGTTTACAAAGGCCAAGAAAATCTTAAAATGGTAGCAGCGAAATACTTTAAAGATTGTTACAATAAGCTAGTCAATATAAGCTAGGATGATCAAGTTAAAGTGGCTACTTTATTCCCGAATATGATTCAGGACTCTGATTTAGAGATTCTCTATAAACCAGTGGATAAAGAAGAACTAAAGAAAATCCTTTCAAGCCTAAAAGTGGATAAGAGTCCAGGCCCTGATGGCTGGTCTGTGGAATTCTTTAAACATTTATTTGACTTAGTGGGAGATGACATCCTGGAAATGATTGAAGAGTCTAGAACATTGGGTTTTATTCCATGAGCTCTAAATTCTACCTTTTATCACTTTAATCCCAAAAGTGAACAAACCTCGTATTTTTGGAGATTTTAGTCCAATATCTTTGTGTAACCTCTGTTATAATATTATATCAAAGATCATAGCAAATCAGATCAAATCGTTTCTTTCTATATCTCTTTCGGAAGAACAATTCGGCTTTCTGCAGGGAAGGCAAATGTAGGATGCTATAAGCATAGTTCATGAATGTATCCACGGTATAAACCAGAAAAAATCTAAGTCTTTGATTCTGAAGCTGGATCTCCAAAAATATTATGATTGTGTTAATTGGGACCTTTTGCGCATTCTACTCCTGCAAATTGGATTGGATTGTAAAATGACTAACTCGATAATGAGTTGTGTTGTATCAACCTCTTTCTTTGTTTTGATTAATGTTGAAGCTAGAGATTTCTTTAAGAGTGGTAGGGGATTGAGGCAAGGATGCTCCCTATCGCCACTACTGTTTATCCTAGTGATGGAAAGTCTGAGTGTATTACTAAAAGATAGTCAAAGAGAAGGTAAATTGTCAAGTATACAAGTTTCAAATTCCATTAAAATCTTTCATATTCTTTTTTGGGATGATGTTATTATAATGGCAGGTGCTACTATTCACGAGTGGTGGGAAATAGATAAAGTCCTCAAACTATTTAGTTTGACTTATGGTCTATTGATAAATGTATCAAAGTCAAATTTCCATCAATCAGGTTTGACTAATCAGAAGTAGTTTTTGTTCAAAGCACTCTTCCCATATGACTTTATAGAGTTAGAGCAAGGCTTCAAATACCTTGGTTTTTACTTGAAAGTTGGAGCTACGCGCTTGGATGATTGGCATTGGTTGATAAAAAAAGGTGGGAAATAAGATAAAGAATTGGTGCTTTAGGTGGATTTCTTTAGGCAGGTGCCTTATGCTCCTAAAAGAGGTTTTGTCTATCCAACCTATATATTGGATATCTCTAGCAATTGTCTCGGGCTCTGTCTTGAAAATCCTTAGAAACTGTATGTTCAATTTTTTGTGGAAAAGGAATTGTGATTCCCATTAGATGCATATCTGCAACTGGGAGAGATTATCACTTACAATATTTGTTGGGGGGTGGGGAATTCATAATATATTTGATTTCAGCAAGTCCCTAGCAGTAAGTACATGTTGGCGAGTTTTTATGGGAGAAGGCATTTGGAATAGAGTAATCTTGGATAAATATCGTTATCAGAATTCAGTTATTAATTGGCTCAGAAATAAGTCTTTCAAAAAGAATGGAATGTCGAGAATCTGGTCAAGACTTACAAAAGTCTTATTTTTTATTCTTCATGGATTAAGTTGGATACCTGGGAATGGACTTTATATATTTTTAGGAAAAGATAGAATCATGGGTATGGGTGATCACTCTTTCCTCTTGAGAAACCTGTTATCGAAGTTAAAGGACCAGAACATTCTTACACTTTCACAGGTCAAAAAGCATTCAAGTGATCAATCTTTGTTTTCCTCATGGCTCAGCAATATTGAATTGAATTTGGCAGGGGACTTAGTGAAAGAATGGGATTAGTTTAGAAGTGAATTATCAACGTTGGGTGCGCTAATCCAAGATAAGCAGGATACTCTCATGTGGATAGGAGGTGACAATTCAGGAAAACCTTCGTCCAAGAACCTTTACTCAAGTCTCATATCAGCAAAAGGATTATTGAAAGTGGATTTCTGGAAACAAAAATTGTGGAAGTGGAAAATACAACTTAAGGTAAAATTATTTGTGTGGCTGGCCCTGGAAGGTAAAATCTTAACTTGGGACATACTTCAGAAAAGGGGTTGGACTAGTCTGGGGCGTTGTTCTCTGTGTAAATTGGAATGTGAATCTGTTAGCCACATTTTTATTTTCTGCCCTTTTGCAATTTTAGTTTGGAATTAAGATTGAAGAGGAGTTGGACTGGGATTACACTTTTGGAATGTATGCAGAGCTAGAATAGGGATAAATCTGCTCCTACTTATATAGCAGCCTATTCCATCTGGTACATCTGGCAAGAGCAGAATAAATCTATGTTCGAGGATACTAGCGTCGGTGCAAGCAGTGATCTATAAGATTTTAGCTCTTCCTCCTTGTAACATTTCTTAACCAAAGACAAGCTACTAAAGGATTTATTGATTTCTTCCCATATAGATTCAATGCTTGCCTGGTTTGATGGCATGGCCAGGAAGGATGGTAGTATTTGTGGTTTTAGGGGTATTATTAAAGTATAAGAGGAGATTGCTTACAAATGGAGGCTCAATTGCAGCAAAGGAACTAATACAAAGGTGAAACTCATGGGTGCTTGGGCATCACTATGGATTTCCGAGTACTTATTACTTTCTTATCTACATTTACTAGGTGACTCAAAGGTGGTAATCGACTGGCTAAATAAATAGGGCAGCTTACAGGTGAGCACTTTGGAGGGATGGAAAGCTAGAATTACAAAGCTGACTGGGAGTTTCCGCAAAATTACTTTCCAACACATTTATAGAAACTTAAATATTGAAGCTGATACTTTATCTAAGCAAGCTTTGGAGGATAATGAAGGTAATATATATTACCAAAAGTGGACCAATGGAGTGGTTGGTCCAAGGAGACATTTCATAATCCATTAAACTTTGCCTAGTGTTTCTCCTCTACTAGTCAGATTAGTCTTTTGGCGTTGTTTTTGTTAGTTATTTTCCCTTTTTGAATCTGTTGGTAAGAAATGGAATAGATCCTTTCTACTTGAAGTGGTATCTGGTTTCTAATTCATAGGATCTCCTGAAGACTTTTTGATGATGACTGCAAGATTTTGTAAAGTTTTCTTTTGAAAAGTTCACTCTATCTCTCTGCAAAAGTAGTGGAAAATACTTTGGAGAATCTTTGGTATTTGTAAAAAAATTATATGATATAATATAATTGAGCGAATTTTTTTCCATGGAAAAATTTCAAACACTCCTTTATAGTTACCATACAAGCATCATACTTTACATTTCTATTTTTCTTAATATTTCATATAAGCTAAGAGTCTTATTATATTATTTATAGTCAAATCATATAAGCTAAGAAAATAAGAAATGTTTCATAACTTCATGAAAGATTATATGTAAGTTCAAACACTCCTTTATAGTTACCATACACGCGTCATATTAACCAAAAACATATAAATGTTTGAGACAATTATTAAAACTCCTTCATGGATTGTAAGACACCATTAAAATCAACATTATCTTAAGATGAATGAGTAGATGAAGATGTAGATTCCCATATTCATCTCTATTATCAATTATTGCACCATCTTAGTCTTCATGTACAATCAACATTTTGAATCTCAAAAGTCTTTTATATCTATGACAAGATTCACAAGACCCCTATCTTTCAACCATTTATTGTCCCAACAACCTCTTGATAATAGTTGTAGCCCTGGAGTGAAGAGTGTCCATGTTTTTCAAATGGAAGTCATAAACAAGTATGCCAACATCTTCTAATTTTAAGATGTCAATGCAATTATAAATTATAAGTTGAGATTTATTTTTCCCCCTATTTTTGTTGATCTGTTTCCCAATGACCATATCTGGCTTGCACTAGGTGTGTATATGATATACACCAATGTATTTTAAATACTATAACTTCTTCATTTTCTTTATTGACCTTCATAACTTTTGCAATCTAGTATAGATAACCATGTGGATATTATATTGTATTGAGGGAGGTGGGTGGGCTTCTGGTGTAAAGACTTCTTGTTGGGACAGGCAGATTTGTACGTCATATTCATTTTTCTTAAATATCTTCACTGTCCCAACCTATTTGTTCTTGAACTCATCTAAGAGTTGTTGGTATTCTTCTTTCTTGGGCCATTCGATCTGATCAAACTCTTCTTCCGTTGCAAAGGGCATGTCTTCTGGAGAATATTTCTGAAGAGTTTGTATCATATCGTTCTGTATTTTGTCATTATCCACAGGATGAACAATATCCTGCACATGGTCCCCAGTTATTGGCACACTAAGTGGACGTCCCATTGTTCCATCTTTCAAAGGTAATCGCAAAAAGGTGAGGTCCATCTCAAGGGAACCGCCTATCATTGTTCCAAACTTCCTAGATAATAACATTCCCCACACGTCTGGGACATCAACCACCACAATGTCAATGTGGATTGTCTTCTCCAGATACTCGCTCAGACACACTTCAACATTCTCAACTACCCCATGTGTGGGTATTGCTTTAGACTCGAAACCACACACATTCCTGTAAGGCCTAGTGACCTTCAAACCCACTTGTTGCATGACTTTAAGCGACATCATGTTGGCACCAGCACCTGTATCTAGCATGCAATTGTTGAGATTTTTGTTGTTCATTATCAAAGTCATGAATAAAGGAGAGTTTTCACCATATTGGACCCTGAAATGATCAGCTTGCAACATAATAGGGGGGTCCATAGGTTCATTTGATACCGAAAAGAAAGTATCAAAGCATTCCTTGATGGATGGGATATTGATTGCTTCTCTCAGGGGGACATTCACATGCATCTTTGATAATGCCCCTTCAAAGTCAAAATTTAGGTCAACCTTACCAGTCTTGGATGTCTTGGGAAGAAGTATCTCCATGGGCGGGGGCTTCACTTGACCAGCAGCAGGTTGTTTCAAGTTCTTCCTTCTGTATACTTGAACTTCTTGTTTCTTTAGCTTTTCTCGTGATTCCTGATCTAGGTTGTTTATTACCGCCATCCTTGCTACTCTGGCTGCTTCCCTTACGACTTCTTGATGTTCTATATCTATGATATTTATCTGAGGGAAACCCATGAAGAAATCCATGTTGTTGACTTGTTGATGGCCAGTGTTATAAGGACATCCATGCTCCCAATATGCTTCACTGCACTCCAGGCACCAAGGATTTTCATCAACAACATTTGTAGGGGCCAAGGTATTTGGAACTTCGTGCTCATTCTTTGGCTTGTAAAATTGGTTCCCTTTCTGGAATTGTCCTTTGAACAGGGCCCTGGGTGCTTGGATCTAGGATTTTTCAAGTCTGACAATCCTGCTCATCATTTCTTATTGATTCTTTATGATTCCATCCATGGAGGCTTGTAGTTTGTTGATACTGGTACATAGATCTGAAGTAGGCTCAGCATTGTGTACTATTTTCTGCTTGGTGTCTATTCTCCTCCTCAGGTTAGAAAAAGGCTCAATTTTAGATGAAAGGAGGTTCCCTTCTATCTTGATGGTGAGCTCTTGGGCTTCTTGAATGGACTGGGGGTTTTTGTCTCTAAGAAGATACCCTAGTTGGCCATTGAAAGATTTGGTGTAAATATGGACAAGGTAACCATATTTCGGTTGATGGCTTGCGGGAATTCTTTGTAGCAATGTCTCGAGTCTGGTGTGAAACTCCCAAATGGACTCATTTTCATACTTAGCAAGGATATTTAGTTGTGTGAGAAGCATATTAGGTTCTTCTTTGATACTCCATCTTTTGAGAAATGCCTCTTCAAGTCTATCCATGGTTTTGATGCTTTCGTCAGGAAGGCTAAGGTACCAATGCCTTGAGGCATCATAGAGAGTAGCGGATAACAACTTCATGAACAAATATTTAGCATCATCACTGATGGGATGGAGCTGAAAGAATGCCCAAAAGTTGCTCATATGCTCTTCGACACTGATTGCATCAGTACCGATGAATTCAGGCAACCACTTGTCATACTTGGGTGGCAGTTGCCTAGGGTATCCTGGTATGGATGACATGTCTAACGATATGAAAAGGGTAGATGACCATTGTCTTTGATTATTGGTTGGGTTCGTTGTAGCGGTCTGAGAGGTAGACATGATTCTTAAAGGAAGGCTCTTCCCAAAAAGTGATTTGACAATAGGAGAGTTTAAGGGAGGCTTCCTTCTAAAAGACAAAGGAGGATTGTTGAATCTCCTTTTAGTTTGTGGAGTCGCTAGATAGTTTACTTGAAACTACCAAAGAAAAAAGGGAAAAACACCCTAGTGGAGTCGCCAGGTAAGCTTGTAAGAAAAGGTCTCTGAGGTAAGGCTTACCGAAAATATTTTTCGTTTGAGGAGAATTGACTCAGTGTTCCCCAGCAGTAGCGCCAAAATGTTATCACACAATTTGTAGCTAGCTCAAATGGCTAGAAGATGGAGGCCAAACTGGCATAACGGGAACCTACCCCACCCAATGTCACCTCAATGGGGAGGTTCTTTCTCTTTAGGGAGGTTAGGCCCAGGGGAGATGTCCCTGGTAACCTGGGGTTTTGAAGAGGCAAAGGTATAAAGGTCAAAGTAAAATTCCCTCCTCACAGGTTACCACCAAGATCAGATAGTCCAGCTAAATAGCCAATAATGAAGTGTAGCCCCAAATGGGAACACCTTCCCAGAACAAGACAATAGTGAAACAATATATGTAGGCTATAATTCAATGGGTTAGTACTTCATATAACTATCTGATATCAATATATTAGTAATTATGACAATAGATATTGGTGAGATCAATGTTAATTAATATAGCAGTGGAACGATATCAATTCATCAATAAATATTGAGATGATGCAGCAAAAATGTATCCAATCAATCCTTTACTCAATAAATGCTTTAAAAAACCATCTAATTGGTTATCAATATAAAGTGTTGCGTCAAGATGGAATAACCAAGTATGACATCAGACTTATTAGGGTTAGTAGTTAGTTAGGGTTTCAAATTATAAAAGTTTTAAAGGTTGTTTGACCACTATCACTTCAACGTTGGAGACCTGATATCAATGCCTAAGGGTAAATGGAGTCAATTTAAGAGAGGGAACAAGGTGGAAGGGAAGAAAGGCTAAGGGTTCTAAGGTGTTGCAATGGCAGGGCCCTAGAATCAAAACCCTAAGGGAAAGAGGCTCACTCCAGTGTTGCTTAAGCAAGGCCTCATGCTCTTTCCTCCTTCCTTAGGTTAAACTTGGCAAAACAGCTAGCATAAAAGATAAGTCAAGACAAGAGAGTGAGGTGAGGGAGAGTCTTGCAATGGCAAGGCCCTATCACCAAACCCTAGAAGCTGGACGGACCTAGGTGTAGATAACCTAGGCCTGGGATGTCTCCTCCTTCTTAACTTTTAAAAAGGCACGGCTAGCACAAGGGAAGAAGTAAAAAGAGTGTAGCAATGGCTAGGCTCTTCCTTCCTTCTTCAATGGCTGAGAATTTCTCTTTTAGGGGACATGAGACAAAAACCTACTTGTGTGTTTTCCCCCTAGGGTTTTAAAATCAACAAAATTTATAATAAATGCAAGAATATAAAACTACAACCATTCAATTAAGAAGTTTTGCAGAAAAAACACTTACATATCATGAAGAAATAGTATTGCAAACCCTAGTTGTAAACCTTCCTTCAAGAGTGCCAAGAAAATCCTTCCTTCAACAAGTGCGCCTTACTCAAAAGATGAAATACCCAACAAGGGCACAAAAATCAGATCTCACTAGGAGAGTGAGTTGTGTGTTATTCAAAATGAGGATAAAACTCCTCAATATATACTGTATCATGACCTTTAATTAAATTTTAGGTCATAAAATTAGCCGACAAGGCTTTAAACCAAAATCATATTGTTTTTACATTAAATTTTCTTTTAAAACCCTAAATGAGCAAAAAGTGAGACATCAAGCCCTCCTGAGGGAGACATTAGGCCTTTTGGGGGCCAGTGCAGCATCTAGAAGACAGATGTTAGCCCTCCTTAGGCTCTTCCAAGATGCCACATGTGCCAACAACCTTGTCCATCTGCCATATGCTCATGATGATGTCACAAGCTTCCTGGTGACGTCCTAGGTCATCTGGGGCCAACGCTCCACTACAAGTGGGTCAATCCCCTCCCCCTAGGTCTGGCTTAGCCAAAGTGCCCCTGATGGAACGTCCTCTTCTTCTTCGATGCAAGACCTCAGTCAAACATTGTCCTGTCTCTGCCCCTAATGGGGTCCCAAAAACCATCTGATGGGATCTTTAGCCCCATGGAGGTCTAAACTAATCATCTCCCCATGTGCACTGGTCCAAATGGTACATGTCCATCGGGCATGGTCTTGCACATCAAAAACTTCACCCTCCATGGGCTCATTAGTCACAGGGATCATAGCAATGTTAATCACGTTTCATCATTAATATTATCAAACATATGCATAAAAACCCTGATATATCATCCAATAGCTCAAAGACATTACAAAGAC
>ML793277.1:183082-205308 GCA_009831015.1 Picea engelmannii | reverse complement strand
TGGCAGGACAAATCTGGCTGAGAAGAAAAAGTGGGTCCTCCAGGACCATGCTCAGGTCGCTCCTGCTCTCGGTACTCCATGTCTAGGACCATGTGGGCCTCGAGACATGATCTCCTAGTTATCCCTAATATTGGGGATAACAATCTCATTTTCACAACATTTGTGATACCACTAATATTTATAATGTGTTAACCCATGAAAACCAAAGTGGGTTCAATAATATTATTTGCAAGGTATTTGAACTTAGAAACAACATAATAAAACATAATAATTATCTTTTCATTATTGAGGTCCAATAAACCAATGTTGTTGAATGGATAGTAATGTCTTCATCGTCATCATATTGTCATCAATATCACTAACAATGGAAATAGAGATGTAATTATGTAACAATACCTAATTAGAGTTTGATTTCAAATTTTGTTGATATTATTACCCCTTTCCAGAACTTTCATAATGAGATTAAGATGTCAAAACTTTTAATCCTCTTGTTACATTAACAAGATGACATAGACAATCCCTCACATAAAATAATTTTTCAACATGACATAGGGATTATATATTGTTAGGATATTTAGACACTTAGGAGTTAGTTAAGATCAACTTGGTCTAATGTGTCTTTAGATAAAAGTGTGTTTTTTTAGTGTGCATTAATATGCATTTGTAGTTATGTAATCCGATGGTAATGATATGTTCTAGACATAAAGTGATCCAACGACTCATATTCTCCTCAATACTAATGGCTATATTGATCCATGGCTTAACACTCGATTGGTCATGTTACCCCCCTCACATCTAGGGGTAACTAGAGAATATTTTTGTTCTCATGATCCACATCACAAACAACAATTCTGATAATGGCATTCAAGATTCTCCACATATAGTTTCCCATAGATGCCTCCCACTTTATGCTAAACTCACTCACATGAGAGGATATGTTGCATGACACACATGAGGTAGCTTGTTTCAATGCTTCATATTAAATGTTAATGATCAATGTTTTTGACACGAAAATGGTGACCATGGGTTGAATAAGATGAAGGATCATGATGCTTTGAATTTATGCCTTTTCCTTTTTTCACCTTAGTGGTCATCATCATCTCCTAGTCAAGGGTGGTCACTCTTGGGTAGAGTTATACTACTAGGGGTCTTGATAGGGGTAACGTGTCCATATCCCAATCCATATGTAACATGCTCCATTTCCCCCATTTTTATTATCCCTTCTTTTGGGTTGGTTTTCATATGTCACCCATATAGGTTCATGCTTCATAATCCCATGAGAAGGAGCTAGAATGCTCGAGGTTGATGTAGCTTGATATGAAAAAAATATAAAAATAGAAAATGATAAAATCAAAATCAAAATCAAAATCAAAACAAAGAAGAAAAAAAAGCAAAGTCAATACCCAAGAAAGAATAAAGAAGCATGAGCTCTGCCCCCTCACTAAGAGGCCATCACTTGAAGTCCTATGCAATGAATGCATACCTAAAAAGGACTTATCAAATGAAAATCAAAAGCCAAAAAAAGGTTGAATAAATAAAAAGGCAAATAGGAGTTTCGAAATACACAATGGTGAGGAAATGGAAACTCGTTGCCTAAGTGCTCCCTCATGAAAATGTGCTCATGAGGATGATTATCATACATAACTTTGCATAATTATGTCACCACCCATGAAATAGACCCCAAACCATACAATATGTCATTGCACATACTCTTAGATGGGTTTCTTGGGAAATGCTCCTTTTCCTAAGTACTAGCACACCTAATAGGGGTTAATGATGATCCTCCCATACCTAAACTTGGAAAATTGTATCGGTTTATGAGCTAGTGTGAAGTTTGAAGATGATGCTTAATGTGATCTATCAAATGGATTTTACATTGACATGACACACTTTCTATGTTACATTTGACTTGTGTACATGGATCTTGATTTAATGAATACAGTTGATCATGTGAGCCCCTCTTGGGCGATGTACTTCACATGGATATTCACTTGGATTGAGCTTTGGTCCTATTACCCCTCCCCCCATGCCTAGGGGTAACTAGAGGAGATCATGTCTCATGGCCCACAATGAAGACAATGATCTTGATGATGATGATGATGATCAACATGTCCACCCATGGTAGCCCAACAACCCCCTCGGATGCCTCTTCCACTCTTGATCAACAAATCTCATCACATCCAATCATCATAGCCTTTGGGAGATGGTAAGCCAGTGTAATCATGAGGTACATTAGTCCTTTCATACAAGGTGTTGTGCTTAATATACTAGGCATGCAAATAAGGATCATTGGTTGAAGTTGGGTAATGGATCATAAGCTCAAGAAGTTATGTTTGTTTCCTTGTTTCACCTTGGTGGCCAACATTTGTACCCTAGTCCTGTGTTGTCACCTCCAAGGAAAAGGGGTATTACTCAAGGGGCGTCACAAGGGTAACACTCATTTTCCCTACTATAATTAACACTTACCATCTGGGAGCTTGTCACAGTGTACTAATATTTGGTAATGGGTCATGGTTCATTATCTCATGAGAAGAGGGGCTAAAGGCCCATAGGTTGATTGCAATTGCTAGTAAAAAATAATAATAAAGAAAGAATGATGCTAAAGAAAGAAATGGATAATAGCAAGGAATTTTAAAATCCAATCCATACTTGAGCTCTACCCTTTCTGCGTTCGCCCGAGTCCCAAAGCAATGAATGCTAAAGCTTGAAACCTTATAAAGGGGACTTGCAAATAAATAAAAGGACAATAAAAAGGAAAATTAAGGGGTTGGGAAAATGTAGCACTTAGAAAGTGGTAACTCGAGAGAAAGAACACCCTCCACAAAGGCACTCATAGAAATGGACCAAATGACTCCATAAGCCATGAAGTAGGCCCACCACATTTCACTATCACACTTACTCTTGAAGGGTTCGTTTCTTTCCTGCTTTTCCCCGGGACATATCCCTCTACTTGGGTCTTTTATTTCCTGTTTTGGTTGGCACACCTAATAGGATTTGATGATGGTCCTCCCATATTCAAACTTGCCAACTTACATAAAGTCTTGAGCTGATGTGAAATTTGAAGGGGATACTTGATGTGAACTGTTTATATGGATTCTATATTAAGTAACAAATTACTTTGCATGATCTAAGGTATTTTATACATTGTGAACATTGGTTTTACTTGATTCATTGCTTTGATTTGATTTGGATGCACCTAACATGGTTCTTTCAAGGACATCTCGTGCTTTCACCAAGGACATTGTGCCTTTATTGCAGGATATGACACGTGTGACGTAGAGCGTTGAGTCATTGGATGGCTTGACACACTTAGATACAAACTCTCACACCTTATGGATCTTGGACAATAGACATATGGGATTGGATTTGGAAGATATGACCATGATGGCACACAGATGGGAAATGAGCACACACCCTGGGCATTATACCCCAAAGATTATTGTGCCTTCAATGGAGGATGTTGCATTGATAGATAGTGGGACACCATGTAGAGATGAGATACACTCCCTCTCCATATTGTACGTTGACTCCTTCACCTTAGACGTTGGTCTTTTGGATGATGATGTCACACGTTAGGGTTTGATGACATTGGGGTTTTCTTGCCACTTGGACACCACGTGATGTGCCAGGGCAATTGATGATGATACTTCACCTTGATTGCACTCCTTGATGCTAAAATGTTTCCTTTGGAGGCCTCCACACCCTTTAGGGCTTGATGTCACCACATGTGTGTCTTATTGATGTATTATATGCATGATTATTCACTTTAGAGGCTATTTTGAGGGGTCGGCTCTGTTATCACTCCAAGAGTCACTCTAGGTTGCAAATAAAGTGAACTTGGTAACTTAATCAAATGTGTAAATAAGGGTATAAATTGGATCAAATTGAATGACTTGATATGATCTCACTCACTCTAGACACATATTAATACACTCAGACATATAAGGCTTTCAACTATACTTGTTCAGAAGGTTTGCATAAAGATGTAAATGATGAAGAATACTTATTATACTAGCAGAAACATACATACAAAAGCACACATGAATGGCAAACTATAACATGGAAGAGTACTTGCAATTCTAGTTTATCAATGCTAAGATAAGATGACAGTTATCATTCATTAGATAAACATGGAAAACATGAATATAATATTCACCCACAGGTACAGAAAATAAAGAAGATGGAGGTCTGAACATCTACAACAAAAGAAGCTTATATTCCAATATGGATTCAAAAGTCTTTTACAAAGGACTCTCCCCAAGTCTTCTCAATCGAACCTCTTCTTTAGCTCCTCCCTTTGGTTCTATTTACAGAGATTACATGCTCATCTAGTTCCAAAATAAATGGATCTCATAACCTCTTCGCCTATCTTTAGTTATCCAAGTCAAATTCGAATTTATGAGATGGATGGAAAATACAAACTGTCAAATTTCTGGAAAACGATGCTCAAAGATTCACCTGTATCTCCCAAATAAAAACAATTGTTGGAAAACTAAGAGGTTTTTGAAGAGGAGCTCGTGCTTGTGAAAAACCTCTCTCACTTTCCAAATTACCTTTCTATTTCATCATAATATATCTCCAAAAAAGATGACTAAAACAGGAAAATCCAGATTTTCAAAATCTAGTCATATTCCTACAATTTAGGATTTGATCCCTAGAATGTTTCCATTGAGGAAACGAAGTGCCACCTGCATGATTTGATGGGAGATGATCTTATTTTCAAATATATGTGGTCGCCTTGACCCAAAAATCCTCTTGCCAAGTCGAATTTTGACCAAATCTCATCCATGTTGAAAGTTTGAAGAGTTGGTAGTGCAATACACAGAAAAAACACAGTTTGCACTACAAACTCCTATAGGTGTCTGTTTTCAACAATTTTGTCCAAAATTCTTTTAAAACCTGAAAAGAATGCTAGAAAAAGATTCTTTAAGACTTGAACTTTGACTTCATAACATATAAAATGTTGCAATATATGAGACTTAATCATTTAAACTTCCCCATACTTCATTTTACAAAAAAGTTTTATGCCAAAATGTAATACTCCAAGTGCTTTAGACAAACACTCAATGCCTCTGGAATTGCTGCTTGGAAGATGAATACCCTGCACCCTGAAGAGAACCATTTTCCATACTGTCACTGTAAACATATCCCTCTTTGACAAATTCCATCGATAAACTCTAAAAACAGAGTATGCTTGTGATATGCATTTCTTATGTATTTAGCACTTGCTAGGGTTTTTTATCTTCAACACAAATTGATAAAAATGTTCCTCTATACTGCTATCATATGCATATTCCTCTGGAATCAAATCATACATCATTAAAACAAAGTATATCTTCATTGTAGGTTGTTGCATACCAAAACCCTAAGGACAAAAGATTTTTTTGTTTCTTTGCAAACCTTAGTAGTTTTCCTTTGATGGCGAGCTACAACTTTAGAAGAGGATATTAAGACTTGATGATGATTTAAGAACCTTGAAAAACTTTCTTGATATACCTTTTTCACTTAAAAAGTCTTCAAATTGCAAAAAGAGAGCTTTCTTACGAGTTGGTAGCGCACATGATGGAAAACTAGTTGTTTGCACTACCAACTTGTCATCATGGAGAATAATGACAAATAAAAGGTCAAGTTATGATATGATGTGCAATGATGGGTCATTATGGACCATGAATGGATCTTACAACATGTGACTCACTCTTAAGAAAAATATGACTTGAATTTAACAATAAAACTTAGGACAATGACCTTAATGACCACTTAGTCATTTACCAAAATCATTTGACATGACCAAGACTTGATGACTGGACTCAATGAAGGACACATTTATTGAATGACTCAAGAGACTAAAAACTCAATTAACCACCTAAGACTTAAATAAAATGAAATTTTATTTGGGAGATAACATCATGCTCTAATTGGTGATGGAAGCCTCCCTGTGAGGTTCCAAGAACATAGCAGGCCTTGTGTTTTTTCATTCAATATGAAAACCCTGCAACCTACTCTGATTATGAGATCAAACCACTCTTCAAAAATATACATCTTGGACTCTATAGTGTCTAGTCCATTGGGTTATGGAGTCATCTAGTATTAAACATGTACAACCATTCCGTTACAAGCTTTCAAGATCTGTCGCTTACATTTTGTTCTTGATGTACTGAGTGAAACTTTGCTTATTCATTGAAACTGAAAACCAATGCTCAACTACTGAGCTTATTCATATTGCAAACCAACTGAAAATTGAAAATAAATGCTCAACTACTGAGCTTATTTTCACACACACCTACTCTAATCAATTGTACTGATTGTTGATCAAGTGAAATCATGCTTCCAATGAAGACATACAAGTAAACTCATGATTGAAAGACTTCTTTTTATGCCACTAATTAGAAGATAATAATAAAAGCATAAAAATGACCATAAAAACTCTTTCAGGAGATCATCCTCACTGTCAAATACAAGTGATATGATAAAATATGAAAACTTAAGAGAGTATGAGAGATAAGACTAAAGTAATGCTACCATAGGGTCTTCAAAACCGTGATCACTATCATACAGATTCAAAATCATTGATTTCTCATGTATGTCTTCCCCTTTGCTATATCCCTATGATTTAGATCCATCACTATGATGTGGTGGCCCATTACAACTGACAATTTCTGAGAGAAAAAAAGAGATATGTTCTTGATCTTCTACATCACTATCTCCATAATGATCAAATGAAGGATGAGTCTTTAAAAATGTATCATGAGAGAACTGTTGATTACTCTCCCCGTAAATGACATCTTTAAAAGATGTATCAAAACTAAGGAGATTTTCATTGGAAATTTGAACAACGGACTCATAACTATCATCAACCATAGCATAATTACATTGTTGATCTTCTTCTTGTTGAAAAGTATAACTAGATGATATTCCATTAGTCAACAAGCCTTCATAAACTTTAAAATCTTCCTCATCATCACTATATTTGTCAAATATGGGAACATCAAGATACAATCCAAATGGAAGAGATGAATATTTCTGCATATAATCATCATAAATATGATTTTGAAACATATTTGAAATAACATCACCTTCTTCCTCATCATTATCATCCTTCTCATCTAGATTTGAATCAACAGGTTCATAAGAAGCAAGATCTAAAGCATCCTCAACAATGCAATCATCAATATTATCATCATTTATATATGGTAGATCTTCTTATTGGGAAGTAGTAACATAAAGAACTTCATCCTCATATGTATCTTCATTAATATATTCACTTCCATCCTCACTACTAGAAGAAACAACACATTGAAAATATGAATGAAACTCCTCAAAACAATGCTCAAAAAGAAGTTCCTAAGAAAAATACCTTTCACATCGATGATGGAATGCTATATGAAATTATTTTAAAGAAGATATGCTAGAAGGAGGCAAGGATCTGTACCATTTGCGAGCATCCCCTTCCAATGAATAGAAAAACATCTTCATGAGCACATCTTCATCATGTATATTTAACTGAGCCATGCATTGATGAAATCTGATGAGGTGATCTGAAGGATTATTTTCTTTCCTTTCTCTAAATTGTGGAAGGCAGTCTCCCCAAATATCCATAAGAGGTAATGGATGTGGGAAACCAGGGGCTGTGGAAAAGTTAAGAGGTGCAAACCTCCTAGCCAAAAGAGCAACAAATGCCTTTGACATTTGAAGATTGTGGAGTCGCCACTAAATTCGTCCTTCATGGAGTCACCAGATAGAAGATTACACCCAATATGATTCCCAGCCTTTGTCTATCATCAAAATTTAGAACTATGTCGTCTCCCAGGGAAGCTTGCTTCAAACTCCTTTCCCCAACAACGACGCCAATTTGTTATCACTCCAAAAGTCACTCTAGGTTGCAAATCAAGTGATCTTGGTAACTTAATCAAATGTGTAAATAAGGGTATAAATTGGATCAAATTGAATAACTTAATATGATCTCACTCACTCCAGACACATATGAATACACTCAGACAGATAAATATTTCAACTATACTTGTTCAGTAGGTTTGTATAAATATGTAAATGATGAAGAATACTTATCATACTAGCAAAAACATACATACAGAAACATACATGGAATGAACAACTATAACAGGTAAGATTACTTGCAATTCTAGTTTATCAATGCCAAGATAAGATGACAGTTATCAGTCATTAGATAAACATGGAAAACATGAATATAATATTCACCCACAGGTACAAAAAAGAAAGAAAATGAAGGTCTGAACATCTACAACAAAAGAAGCTTATATTCCAATGTGCATTCAAAAGTCTTTTACAAAGGAGTCTCCCCAAGTCCTCCCAATCGAACCTCCTCACTCCTCCCTTTGGTTCTCTTTATAGATAGTACATGCTCATCTAGATCCAAAATAAATGGATCTCATAACCTCTTCACCTATCTTTATTTATCCAAGTCAAATTCGAATTTATGAGGTGGATGGAAAATACAAACTGTCAAATTTCTGGAAAATGATGCTCAAAGATTCACCTATATATCCCGAATACAATTTTTTTTTGGAAAACTGAGAGAGGATTTTTGAAGAGGATCTCGTTCTTGTGAAAAACCTCTCTCACTTTCCAAAAATACCTTTCCAGGTCATCATAATCTATCTCCAAAAAAGATGACTAAAACAGGAAAACATAGATTTCCAAAATCTAGTCATATTCCTACAATCTAGGATTTGATCCCTAGAATATTTCCATTGAGGAAACGAAGTGCCACTTGCATGATTTTATGGGGGATGATCTTATCTTCAAATATATGTGGCCACCTTGACCCAAAAATCCTCTTTCCAAGTCAAATTTTGACCAAAGCTCATCCATGTTGAAAGTTTGAAGAGTTGGTAGCGCAATACACAGAAAAAACACAGTTCACGCTACACACTCTTGTAGGTGACTGTTTTCAACAATTTTGTCCAAAATTATCTTAAAACCTGAAATGAATGCTGGAAAATGATGCTTTAAGACCTGAACTTTGACTTCATAACATATAAAATGTTGCAATATATGAGACTTAATCATTTAAACTTCTCCATACTTCATTTTACAAAAAAGGTTTATGCCAAAATGTAATACTCCAAGTGCTTTAGAAAAGCACTCAATGCCTCTGGAATTGCTGCTTGGAAGATGAATACCCTACACCCTGAAGAGAACCATTTTCCATACTGTCACTGTGAACATATCCCTCTTTGAAAAATTCCATCGATAAACTCTAAAAACAAAGTATGCTTGTGATATGCATTTCTTATGTATTCAACACTTGCTAGGGTTTTTGATCTTCAACACAAACTGATAAAAATGTTCCTCTATTCTGCTACCATATGCATCTTCCTCTGGAATCAAATCATACATCATTAAAACAAAGTATATCTTCATTGTAGGTTGTTGCATACCAAAACTCTAGGACAAAAGCTTTCTTTGTTTCTTTGCAAACCTTAGTAGTTTTCCTTTGATGGCGAGATGCAAATTTAGAAGAGGATCTCAAGACTTTATGATGATTTAAGAACCTTGAAAAACTTTCTTGATATACCCTTTCACTTAAAAAGTCTTCAAATGAAAAAAGAGAGCTTTCTTACGAGTTGGTAGCGCACATGATGACAAACTAGCTGTTTGCACTACCAACTTGTCATCATGGAGAATAATGACAAATAAAAGGTCAATTTATGATCTGATGTGTAATGATGGGTCATTATGGACCATGAATGGCTCTTACAACATGTGACAGATGACTTGAATTTAGCAATAAAACTTAGGACAATGACCTTAATGACCACGTAGTCATTTACCAAAATCATTTGACATGACCAAGACTTGATGACTGGACTCAATGAAGGACACATTTATTGAATGACTCAAGAAACTAAAAACTCAATTATCCACCTAAGACTTAAATCAAATGAAATTTTATTTGGGAGATAACAGACCCCACTTCTAGCATGAATTGTAATGGTTTTACTCAAACTATGTGGACAAATAGAGTTAGGGTTACCTTATATAAATAGGGCTAGTGCTCAACTTCATTTTGGGATCATCACATCTCCTCACACTTGTGAGAGAGATCTCTAAGAAAGTTTCGCTCTCTCTTCTTGTCTCTTGGATCTAGTGCACACTTTTGGAGAAGGATAAATTTTGGATGCTTTTCATTGTTGGATGGATAGATGTTTGCAACTAGGGTTTATCTTGGCATAGTGACTTGGATAAGTAACTAATATTCTTTAAGTTGATGTGTTTTGTCTTGGTATAATGTGATAATTTCTATCTTGTTGCATGTTACTTTGTTCTAGTGAAACCATGGGAAGGAGACATAAGGTTTTTTCTCCTTCCATACTTTTGTTGTCCAATTTTGTGGAAGCATTTAGAGACCTAGTCTCTAGTTAATATCAAACACTTAAGGTCCAAGAGAGGTTGCACCTTAGGATTTTGATTTCAGTCCATTTGATCCTTGAACTAGATACTCTGGAAGAAAGACAACAACACCTAGGATCCAAGAGGGGTTTCGCCTTAGGGTTCAAGGGTTCGTTCTTCTTGACTCTCTAATTCATCCTTCAAAGTGTTGCTTGACTCCATTTCCCAAGGAAGTAGATGGCACTAGTCTTATGTTTGTGATGCTTACACCTTCAACAACTCTCCAAACCTTCACTTAAATCAACTTTATGACACCATTGACTTGTTAATTGTACCTCAATGCTTTTCTAAATTATTGGATAAATTTTTGTGAGCCGAACTAAATTTGCTCACACAGAGAATATCCAATATAAATAGGATAGTACACCAGAATGCATTAAGGATCATAAATAATATATAAATGTATAAGAGAATGAATAATATAAGATGAGATTGTATGACGACATGACCCATATAAATACCATGAAAAGTACCATTTCATTAGCATTCATGTCTTTTCGTTGAGACATGTCCTTTTATGTGTTTCTTCATTAATTATGCATTATTATTTATTAGTTATATATATATATATATATATAACATTGCCTTCCCCTTAAAAATGCTTTGTCCTCAAAGCATGATTACAGAAGAATCTATCCCTTGTTCTAGCTCAAACTCTCTTCTTGTGATCTTTGGTTTTTGTAGTTGCGACACTTGAAGAAAAAAAATGATATAATCTTCAAATTATTGAAGTAATATGTTGCATCTTCTTAGGAGTGATCCATCCCAAATCTGCTTTCATGGAAACTTGTTTATATCTCACTTGATCTTGTTGTTGGTTTTAACGATTCTTGTGATTTGGATGATGATAAGGCATCTGAATCTCTTCTGGATCTTGTTAGTTGGATCTATCTTCAACTTTTGATGTTTCTGGTAATTCAATTAGATCAACGTTTGTTCCCTTTTCTAAGGTTTGAACGATATTTGTTATCTTCTTTACATGATCAGTCATAGTTCCCTTGTCCACCATTGATCCTGTATTGAGGGTTTTATGCAGAAATAAAATTGCAACTCTTTTTCATCTTCTAACATATTAATTCATTCGATCAAGTCTTGATGATGACTTTTAAGGTGACAAATTTCTTCGTCCTTTTCAAGCAATTTCTTTTCAAAATCTTGATTAGATTGTCTTAACTTTTGATCACCTTTCTTTTTATTCTTAAATTTCTGGATTTGTGTCAAGAGATTTTTGTTATGATTTCTCAAACGAATGTTCTCATCGTTATTGTGCAATATTTTATTTTTTGTATTTTCAATCTCTATCTTGTGGGTGTTTCCCTTGTCATAAATATGTTGTTGTATCTCTTGTGTTTGTTTTTGCATTCGATAGACCTTTGAATCATGGTTTTCCAATTTCTTTTGGTTTTGCACAATTTCTTTATCCTTGTTGGTAAGGAGTTTGTTCAAAATCTTGATTTCCCCTTCTAAATCTTCAAAACTTCCATATGGTAATTCTTCATCTATATTTTTTTATGAGGGAACTTCTAAATTTGACGTTATTGAAATGTCTTGGAGCGTAACTTTCTTCTTTTTATAGAAAAAAGTGATATACATATGATGTGGAGAACACATATTTGAGTTAAATTAATGGATCATGGTGTACTATCTTAAAATGTGATATACATATAAAGTGGACAACACAGATTAGAGTTAGATCAAAAGTATAAGTGGATCTTAATTACGTAAGGAATATATATATTTTTAAGGTTTTCAAAGTATTATCTTTTAAGGGAAGTTTTTGGACAAAGGTGAAATGGATTTTAATGAAGGAAGTATTTTTGGTAAATATTTTCTAACTAAATGCATCGAATATTTAGAGGGAATATTCAAGAAAAAGAAATTAGCATGCACATTTGTCTAGATAGAAAGAATAATTACATCAATGTCGACCTAGAAAATAAATTATTAATTCCAGAACCAAGCATAATCAAAGTGAAATGTTTTTTTACAATAAATATGAAATCAAGGACTTACAATTGGCACTTAATGATTATAAATTGATATCTAAATTTGAGGTTACTACTATGTATCCAAAAACGGTTGACACAATGTTGGGTTCAACTTGGTTAGAGATGTTGGACATTTTTATCTTAAAATGGATTTTGTTTTTGACATTTTTCTATAAAAGGAAAAAACTTATGCTACAAGACATTTCAATAACTTCAAATTCAGAAGTTCCCTCATTTGGTATCAGAGAAAGTATCGATCCGACTTTTGGCCAACCCCATCGTTTCATAGTTTTTCTGTGAAATTTGGTCTTGACCACCAACCAGGCCTTTGGCCATTCAAATTTTCAAAGTTTTTAAGAACTTCAGTCTTTCACCAATTTAGACCTTTGGCCATATAAAACTCAGAAATCTATTGAAGAACATTCCATTGCAAATCCCTCAGAAATCTGTTGAAGAACATTCCATTGCAAATCCAAGAAAGCCAGAAATCATAAAAAGTGAAAAAAAATAAATTATTTACAAAAAATATGTTGGTCAGAAATCATCATTCCATTATATTGACAGAGCCACCATTCTATTCTGTTCATCGTTTCCAGTACAGTCCATCAAAGAGTGCATGAATCTTTGTTCTATTTGAATACCATTTCAGGATTTTAAAAAAGAAGAAGAGAGAGCAACCAACAAATTATTGACGTCATCACCCTCTGTCCAGAAATCATGCAAATAATTAATTAAGGGTACGAGTTATATCTATTTTTAAAGGGTTATGTACGAAATGGAATAAAAAGGCCCGAAGATAACATCTTGGTGCCTATTTCTGTTGAACCCTTCCCACTCGTCAAGCTATATATTATTGTCGTCAAGCGATATTTCTGTTGCGGTGTGAAGGGGACTTGAAGTACAGTTGTTGCCGCAAATCGTAGAGTACCAATAATTGCCACATTGCGGCTAGGTGAAGTTCAACGAAGAATCCGATTTTTTTTAACTAAACCAACGACTGTTGCAGACATCGCTACTCATCTCTCTTCGTAACGGTGGCTACTATTCAAAATTTAAATTATAACAAGGTTCAAACATTCAACATTAGTGTGAAGGAATTATATAAAAGGAATTATATAAGGCAATTAAGTTATATTGGAGCGACAGAGTAGTGGGTTGGTCCCGTGAGACAGCGCGGTTGGTAAAGACCTTTCTCCATGTTGGGAGGAGGTCTTGAGTTCAATTTCGGTTGGGTCTTTGTGACAAATTGTAATGGCTGCTAGTGCTAGTCTGGACAGTGATGTAAATGATTTATATCTCTAATATAAATCGAGTTAATTTCTGGTGGAAAAAAAAAAAAAAGTTATATTGGAGAAGACTAATTAAGTTATATATATATATATATATATATATATATATATATATATATATCACATAAAGTAAGTAATTAATTTATAGGAGCGACAATTTATAAAGCAAGTTCATATAGTTATATATAAAGTTTATATTTTTGGAAAATATAAGTTATATATAAATACCATTTAGGATATCATCTTTCAATATCTAAGTCCAAATTAAAAAGTTGAAAGGATTATTATATTAAAAAAAAAAATGATTTAAAAAAAAGAAACAAATTCAATGGATAGTAGATCATAATTCATTAAGGATCATAAATAATATATAAATGTATAAGAGAATGAATAATATAAGATGAGATTTTACAATGACGACCTTCATATAAATACCATGGAAAGTGAGCTTTCATTAACAATAGTGTCTTTTTGTTGAGACATGTCCTTTTATGTGTCTCTTCATTAATTATGCATTATATTGATTATTTATTAGTTATGTTATTATATATTATGTTAGTTATGTATATAACATTTTTCTATCGTAAAGTGTATGCTATGACCATTAGGGCTGCAATTTATTGTTGATAATTACTTGATGTGGAAAAACTGGCTCAGAAAATTGGTTTGGCAATTGGATATTGTTCCCCTTGTTGTAAGTTAAATTTTGAGAGTCAATTGCCAATTTTTTAGGTTGTTTTTTCTTGTTGCTATTATAAATCATTCATTGTTGATATAAACTAATTTATTGTTGCAAATTTTGCAACAACAATTTTTTTTTATCGGTTATCTAGTGTCTAAGGGTGATTGATATGCTCTATAACATGGTAATTGATGATTTCATGCATTGAAAAATGTATTGTCTCGTAGAGTTTTCCCAATTACCTCATTCAAACTAATTCATCCCTTCACCTTCCCTAGACCTAGCTTGACCTTCTAAGTGACCAAGATAGGGGGTTGTAGGCTTGGTTAATCTTGTTATTTGATCCCTTGAAGTCACTAGGGAAGCCTCCCTTGTGTTGGAATTCTTACCCTCACTAAAACGAGGGAAGTATCTGCTTAGGTGACAGTGGTGGATACCTCCAATTGTTACACAAGATTGGTATCTCATGGAGTGATTTGCACAACTACAAATCATGTTATAACAGGTCCTTTGGAAGATGTTGAAGGACTACTTGCATGTTTGATGGAGATCGTTTCACATTATTTGGAGGATGTTGAACCTTATGAGGAAATAACACTCTTGTTGAGATGTCCTAGCACCCATTGGAGATGATGTGGCACCTTGATGATGGGATGTTGCACCTTGTAATGATGATTTGACACCTATTGATGAGATGTCACACATTTTGGGGATGATATGTCACTTGGGGATGAAATGTTACACCTCTTTGAGGGAATGTTTCACCTTTTGAGCACCTACACACTACTTTCGAGTGATTCGTCCTCTCTTGGAGTTCATTTATGTCACATGTGTGGCCTCTAACATGCATTTATGAGGGATCATTTGGCATTAAACATATTTAATTCATTTTGGAGGCATTGTTGGGGGTCTTAGTGACCTATCCACTCTTATATCATGGATATTTTATGTTTTGTTTCCTTATATCTAGGGTTTGTAAGAGATAAAGATATTATTTTATGTTTTTTAGGCTTTTTCTAGGTGATAAGGGTGCTTGATCTCTCATATAAATAAGATAAACACTTGGCAGTTTTAAGGCATTGCTATTTGTGAACAATCATTACTACTTGTCTACTTTTACTCATTTCTTCTTTAGCTATGGATGGATAACTAGAGTGCCTACTTGAGGAGATGTTTTGTGGATGACTTTTCAACTTGTATAGATTTTCATGCCTAGGGTTTATGAATGAAAACAATTTTTGAGTAAGTGGTCTCTCTAAATATTGTTGGATTTTGTTTATGAATGATTATTAAGTGTAATTGTACTTCTTTAGTGGTGGAGGTGTATTCTCTTCATATTGTTCTTGGACAAGTCCCTTCTTTAAAACCCTTGGAAGATTACTAGTGGAGTATCTTCTCTTGAATTGTCTTGAATCTTGTAAGGTACTAGGAGGATTTTCTAGGGTTTGTAGTGGACAACCCTAGATCAACTTAGATTTACATACATCCTTTCAAGGGAGTCCTTAGTTGATCCCATATGCCCAAAAAAATATAGTAGGAACTAGTCTTCTCCCTTTAGTCAATTATAAAACCTAAAATTCAACTTTTATTTTATGTTTTAGGGTTTTATAATAGTTTATAAACATTTCCAGCCATAAAGAAGGCTAGACGTTTTGGTATTTGTGCATATACTTGTCTTGATAATTATCTTATTACCATAAAATTGTCTTGTTGATTTTATTACAACCCTATTAGGGCTAGACGTCTTGATATCTTGTGATGTTACATGCATTTTAATTTTCAGATTTAGCTAGTTTGATAAAACCTAGTTTAACTCATTGCCTCAACCCTATTTTTCATTGGCTTATAACTTAATTGAAGGGATAAATCCTATTGTTGTTGTAACTTGTTTTATTGTTGCAATTTTATATCTTTCATGCATGTTTCACAACATCCATCATTAATTTCATATTTAAGTGGTTTAGAGATTGTTTTATATGACATTATTGCTTGGAAAACCCCCTAGAGAATCCCTAGAATACCTTAAACCAATTATGGAATTGACTTACATTAGCCACCTAAACCTTGACTCGCTTGACATATTTCATTGGTGGTATTTTTGGGTAGCTACTTAGGAGGCCTTAGACTTGACCGTGTCTTGTTTTAGGAGTCTTGTGTCCTACCAGGGAAGCCTCCCTTGTGTTGGAATTATCCTTCACTAAAATGAGGGAAGTTGTTGCTAAGGTATCAGTGGTAACACTTCCGATGTTCCACTGAGTCTTGGCACCTTGTGAAGGATTTAAACTAAGGTGTTAGATTTTGTGATAACGGGTCCATGATCTCTTTTTAAAGTGTATGGAGGGTCATTTGCTGAAGATTGATAGTGAGAAACTATTATGTACAATTTTTCTTTTGCATTAATATATTGTCTCAAGTGGCCATGTTGGATGGGGATGTGGAATGTTTCCCTCTTTGAGGGTTTTAACCATGTAATACATCTGTGTATTGATTGTTTATCTGGTTGTGTGAGTGGTTTCTTAAGGTGTTTGTCTTGTGTATAAATACCATGTTTTTTCAAACATGATATCAAAGCTTGTTTGAAGACCCACTCCCATTGTTGATTGAGATCTTGAACTTGTGTCTCTACATGCATCAAGATATTTATGGTTTCTTCTATTTTTGTGCATTTCCGGGCTAAATGAGTTGTTCCATTGCTTCTAAAACACTTCTTTCAATTGGAAACACTTTTCATTTCACTCAAAAAGGTTTTTGTTTGCCCAAGATACAATATTTTTTGTTAGATCCAAAGGTATAAAGTTTGATTATGCCCTTCTAATTTTTTTTTACTGAGTTAATATTTCAATTTTTAAATTTATAGTTTCGGTTTTCTATTCTTTCTTGTTTGTGTATGCTCTTTATTGTTTGGTCTATGTGATCTCGAAAAATCAGAAACAAAGCGTAAAGTGTTTTCTTTTCTACGTATGCTCTTTTCTCTATGCTTTATATGAGCTTAGCAAATCAAAAACAGATAAAAAATTCATTTTTTGGGCAAACTAACTGAGATATAACCCCATTATTGTAAAGTTTCAATTTTTTTTTTCAAAATTTTGCTTGTTTTTGTGTGTGGTCGTGTTGAAGTTTTTTGTAGGAAAAAACAAGGGTTTTGGGGGTAAACACACACTTCAAGGCAAAGATTTAAAAAGAAAAGAAAATAAAAAATCCTCCCTCCTCCTCCACACCATTGGATATATATGTTGCATTAGGTCAAATAGTTAAATGTTACTATATTTAATAAGAGGTCTTGAGTTCAAGTCATTTTCATTAAGTTATCTTTTGAAAAGTTCATGCAACTTTGAGTTATCTCATAACTTTATTGTAAAGTGCATTTCACTTAAATTACAAACCGAAATCATTATAAAGCAACTTTATTGTTCTTTTCTAAGTTGTTTTTGCATGCAACTTTAATTTATAAAATAACTTCATTGTAAAAGTGATTCTCACTTATTTTATAAAATTAGGTCGCTTGATAAGTAACTTATTTATAAAAGTGAGCTTATAAGAAAAGTTAGAAAAAGAAGGAATTATTTTTACTCAGCAACCTGATTGTACATTCATCATCATGTGAGCCAACCTCTATCTACCACGTGGTGCTTTGGTTACCTTTTACGTCTTTCTTAAAAACAGAATAATGTTAACATCTTTAGAGCTTTACATCTAAATAGTCATTTTCTACTTTTGAGGCCATATTACCTACTTATTTTAATATGCCTAATCCAAGTGATCTTTTGCTAACTAGTACCAACTACTTCTCATGGAAATATTGTATGGAGGGTGTACAATGAAGTAAAGGATTGTACCAGATTACCTTGGGAAAATAAAAATCCTCCACTGATATGGAAAATAAATCTGAATGGGATAATAAAAATGACAAATCACGTGGAATAATTAAAATGTCCATCTCTATTGATTTACGGTTTCACTTTCAAGGAATTGATGACCTAGATGAAGCTTGGAAAAAGTTGGAAGTTGTATTTAGTAAACACAATGAGATTTGAGCATACCATTTTCAAAATCAACTAATTTCTTTAAATTCCAATAATTCCTCTTGCATGGAAGATTATCTATCTAAATTCAAAACACTTAGAATTTTACTTGTAGATTGTAAACTAGAAATGAAGGATGATTGATGTATATTTTCTATTCTTGGAAAGCTTGGTAGTGCATATTTTATTTTTGTATCTACTTTCTACTCCACCAAAGAAGCTCTAGGGGGTACTTACAAACCACCCTCTCTTCAATCTTTTTGTGATTATTTGATTACAGAGAAAGATAAGCTCTTTCACCTGAGAGTGATCAACACTTCATGTACATCTAACAAAGCCTTAGTGGACCAACAAAAGGATAAATCCAAGCATCCAAAGAAGAAATATCCTCGTAACAACAAGAAAAACAAGGATCATGTTATCACAAAATCTATCACTTGTGCAAAGCCTTCAAAAGATGTTAAATTTGTGTAACATTTGGAAGTAATTGTTATTGTCACCTAGGCAAGTACTTCCCTCATTTTAGTGATGGCTAAGGATCCAACACAAGGGAGGCTTCCCTTGTGACCTCAAGTGATTCTATAACAAGCTAAGGTAAGTCTATGGCCCCCTATCTTGGTCACTTGATGAGATAGGCTAGGTCTAGGAGAAAGGAAACGTTAGGATGAATCTTAGACAAGGAAATTAATCTTATGTGTGTGTGAGGGATGTTCCAATGCAATCAATGAACAATACCAAATCTAAGGGGATGGATAGTGAGCCCTATAGAAGTAATTATCAAAGAAGAGGGTTGTTGTAATAAAACTTGGAAGAAGGAAAATGTATATATCAACATACAATAGTTTTATAAGAGTAGCATGCAAGTGATGTCAATTTTGATGAAATGAAATGCAAGGTGTACATTAAATACCAAGTAAAGGGACAATTAAACTTGTTACATCCTTGAGAGGTACCCTATGATTTTTCACTTGGCTACACCATTGTAAGCCTAGGAATATGCAAGTTAAAGCCTTGCAGGCCATGTGGATGATATTGTATTATGGACTTCTAGGCCTTAGAGGTTGGTCATGCCCAATCCTTCTAGTACCCATTCTCATCACCTTTCGTCTTGGATAGGATTGGAGGTCTCGGGGTGGATCTATTAGGACACATAGTTTTATGGAGCCATTGATTTGTGTTGTAGTGGTGATCGCACTTTGTAGGGATAGTTTTTCCATGGTCTTGTGCACCTATGTTTCCCACATGGTCATGTGTCTAGAGTCTGTATGCATCTCTTGACCTTGGTGCATTTATCATTTTACATTTTTCAACATGGCAGTCTCATAATTCGTAGGATCTCATATGTATCTCAAAGAATTGATCATACAAAGGTTCTCTTCCAAATCACATATCTTGGTTGATGGATACTAGCCCCTAATCTCATGGTTCCACATCTTATGAGGGTTATATTATGTGGCTAACATGGTGATTAAAGCAACTTATTTGCTAAGTCACGAAGGAGACAAACACCAAATGTTTTAATAAGGGGCCACCCCCTTTAACCATATTACTTTAACCAAGGTGAGAAGAGCAAAAGGGGAAACATTATATTATGATAAGAAAAGGGGAAAATTAAAAGAAAGGGTATATTAGAAGATTATAAAAAAGGGACATTAATTTTTATTATTATATTTAAGTAAATGAAAAGAGCCCTCATCCCTCCTTTATCCCAAGTTCTAAATGAAAAGTGATTAAAAAGTGAAATGACCACATGGTAAAAAGATAAAGGGGAAATTAAATAAATTAGTGAAAGGGTTGCCCCTTTATCCAAAGAAAAATCAAATGAGGGGGGTGCTCTTTTACTTGGCCGCCATGTGAGAAATGAAGCCGCAAACCAAAAGGAGAACTAGCCGCGAGCATTAATAAAATTGTGGGTCATAAAATGAAACCAAGTGAATAAATCCGCTAGATTGAGTGAGCCGTTAAACATTCATGCGGGTTGTATGGTCATATGGTACGTAGGGTTGATTAATTGAATTAATGCCAATTATTAAATCGACCATTAATTGATTAAATCGTATCATTCTAAAGGAGCCACCATTTGAACCGCTGGTAGATTATGAGAGTGTGGGTTAAAGGCTCAAATCATGGACCAACAAATTACATTAAATCGCCCCCCTCTATTAAACTAATTGGTACTTAGTCGTTGGCATAAATAAGGGAGCCGCCATCAACTCCAAAATCAATTGGATCAGCCCCCATTCCAAGCACTCCACCCTCATCCCAAAATATTCAGCCACCTATTTCTTATCTGTTGGCATCTAAAGATGAAGTGTGAGGTCAAATGTATGAGGCGTTTGAGGTCAACTAGCCATTGGTCAACTTAGCCTCTGGAATGTGGATGACAAGTCAATAAATATTATTTTAAGATGGAGATCAAACTAGTAGTTATGATGAATATTATATAAGGCTAGATTCTCTTCTCATTTGGGTTGTTGTCGAATTGTGAGAGCATTTATGTAATCCAATAAGAACTTTTATTTTCTAGTGTATTTCATAAGTTGATTATTTTAAGTTATTTCTTCTGGACGAAGTGTAAAAGTGCTTCATAGAGTAGATATTGTTTTTCTATATTATTTGTAGGGTTATTGGATCAATCCATCGAGGGGCTACATAGTCATGTGGAAGGAGAGGTCTAGACTTCATCTCATCTATTCCTTTGGTGGTGTCAAGTGGTTCAAATCCAAGTGTTGGACAAACCCTTATCGAGGGTATCTTCAATAAGGAGGAGATCTCATTTCACATCCATGTTGATTTAATGGTTGGAGACCATTCCACTAGAGGATCTTTCTTGGCAAGATACATAAGCAATACAACTATTCTAGACTAGAATTGGGGGCGATTAGTCTCCTCGACTCCAGACTCAATCTCTCGTCCAAATATCAAAGCTGACTTAGGAGGGGTTGTGATTGTGATCTGTCATGTTAGAGGTAAGAGCAAAGGTCAAGCTGAGCCTTGTTATCGCTCAGTTTGTAGTTTAGGTCAAGTAGCTGAAAGGTAAGGGTCAAACTAGCGTAACAGGAGCTTCCCCACCCACTGTCACCTCGATGGGGGGCTCTTTCTATTTAGGGTGGCTAAACCCAAGGGAGACGTCCCTGGCAATCTGGGGTTTTGAAAGGTAAAGGCTTAAGGATTAAGGCAAGTTTTCCCTTCACAGATTACCGCCAAGAAGATAGTCAGATGAAGAAGAACCACAGAAGAGGCACATGCTTGCGAGACAAGACAATAATGATACTAGTAAATGCAACAGTGGTTAATAACTTCATTAATAAATGACTATCAATATTTAATGTACATGAGCATAAATAGCAGTAAATATTGGCGAAGTCAATGTTTGCAATAATGGCAATGGCAAATTAAAGTCACTTGTCAATAAATACCAGAATGATATAGCATCCAAAAATGATCAATCCTTAAATTAACTCAATGCATTAAATATCATCACATGCTCATATACATGCAGTTGCTGTGTCAAGTATACTAGAGGTGACGTCAACTTTCTTCTAGGGATAGTATAATAGACAAAGAGGTCAACATTTTGCAAATAAGCCAATGAAATTTATCAATACATCAATGTCTATCATTAGATGACCAAGCCACAATATTTTCTATCAACCCAAAGCTTAATAAAGGCGTGACGTCATCATTTTTTGCTAGGTTAGTAGACGTTAGGGTTAGTTAGGGTTTCAAATTTGAGAGTTTTGAAAGATTGTTTTGGCACAACAAGTTCAACGTTGAAGAGAAAAACCAGTGCCTTAGGGTATTATGGAGTCAAAAG
>ML793277.1:138551-155478 GCA_009831015.1 Picea engelmannii | reverse complement strand
ATTTAATCAAGGAACACACGGTGAATAAAAGTGCATTGAACAACTTAGCAACATTGACTTCCAATATCAATTATATATCAAAGAGATTGATGGGAAAATGATTATATGGGGAAAACAATACTCAATCAATCCTAAATGGGGGCCTTCATACAGATTAGAATTTCTAAAGTTCATTCTAGCGCAACAAATTTATGCATCAAAGTTATGGCTATTGCAATCAATAGTTTAAATCCATAATGGATGAGTACATAATAGAGATGTGGATTACTCTGAATGCTTGGAGGAAATAAAATCTTTTAAAATATACACATGAGTATTTTGATGTTATTGATCATTCTTTGTGGTGACATATTTTCAAGCTCAACAAATATAAATAAATGTTGTTGAACAAAATGGATCTCAAGGTATTATTAAATCTTCACAACTAGATGCAATACAAATGCATATTGGTTCTAGAAGGTCAAGTGCATGGTGTGAAGCCATGGAAGACTTTTATAGGGGATCAATACAATATATTAAGGAGGGTTTCACGATTGATGTTTTAGTGACTATTATCCCTGATTTCATGGGATAACTAGGAGATCATGTCTCCAGGCCCATAGGTCCTAGACATGGAGTACCGAGAGTAGGATTGACCTGAGCATGGCCTTGGAGGGCCCATCCTTCTCTTCTTTCATCTGATTCGTCTTGTCAGTAGCAACAACATCCATCACCATCGGCTTGGTCTTGTATCGGAAAAGGCTCTTGCTCCATGAGGTAATTGGTCTAGGTATCATGGTATGTGTCACTTTTGATCATTATAACCTTTAAATGTATGCATCTAATTCCTTTTATTTCTGACGACTGCTTAGATCTTACATTAACCCACTTGACCATGATTGGGGGGATTGATAGGGTGTCCTAGCAAGCTTGTGCCCATGGGTTTCGGTTTTCCACCGGGGGGATTTCTGAAAAGCCATCGTCCGCTCCCATAATATCATCACTCTTTCATCTTATCTACCGCTCATCTGTCCCATTCCCCTAGTTCGGGCATTAGGATGATCTGTTTGTAGGGTTGCACCTTATCTCGTGGGAAGAAGGGGCTAAAGGCCCAGAAGGTAAAAGCAGCTGGTAAAAGATAAAATCCATAAAAATGAAACCTCGAGATGCCTCGCCCAGGGATCCCCGAGAAGGAAATAAAAATCCTCTCAACAAGAAACAAGAGGGACTCGAAGAAAAATAACAAAAACAAGACCTATCCAAGAGGATAGGGGGTCTCATCATGAGCCAGCCTATTATGTTCATGGGTACCTAACAGCATGACATTGCCATTATCTGGTTACCACGCCAGGGCAGTGACCTTTGGTTGCATGGCCAAGGGAAATGGGATCTCATCATGAGCCAACCTTATCATCTCTGTGAAAGTGCTTGTGGGTAACACTATCAGCTCTGGTCACCACACCAAGGTAGTGTCCTCTAGTTAGTCCTTGAAATAAAAAGAAAAAGAAAATAAAGAAAAGAAAATAATAAAGGCAAGAAAGGGCTTGAAAAAAAAATTGCATCCGTGATGAGTGCAACTCGCCTTCTACAAAGGCACCCGCAGGTAATATCATGCATCCCTTGCTCTCACTCTACCCATATGTCTGGACATCCCTTATCCACACCACCTCATTTTACATGGCTTGGATGATACCCCTTGGAGACTTTCCTTTCCTTATGAATACTAGTCCAATAGGGTGTCTTGTCCTTTCTTCAGCCTTGTATTGTAGGTCTTTGTAATGTCTTTGAGCTATTGGATGATATATCAGGGTTTTTATGCATATGTTTGATAATATTAATGATGAAACATGATTAACATTGCTATGATCCCTGTGACTAATGAGCCCTTGGAGGGCGAAGTTTTTGATGTGCAGGACCATGCCCGATGGACATGTACCATGTGGACCAGTACACATGGGGAGATGATTAGTTCAGACCTCCATGGGGCTGAAGATCCCATCAGATGGTTGCTGGGACCCCATTAGGGGCAGAGACAGGACAATGTTTGACCGAGGTCTTGCACCGGAGAAGAAGAGGACGTTCCATCAGGGGCACTTTGGCTAAGCCAGACCTAGGGGGATTGACCCACTTGCAGTGGAGCGTTGGCCCCAGATGACCTAGGACGTCACCATGAGGCTTGTGACATCATCATGAGCATATGGCAGATGGACAGGGTTGTTGGCACGTGTGGCATCTTGGAAGAGCCTAAGGAGGGCTAACGTCTGGCTTCTAGATGCTGCACTGGCCCCAAAAATGCCTAACGTCTCCCTCAGGAGGGCTTGATGTCTCACTTTTTGCTCATTTAGGGTTTTAAAAGAAAATTTAATGTAAAAACAATATGATTTTGGTTTAAAGCCTTGTCGGCTAATTTTATGACCTAAAATTTAATTAAAGGTCATGATACAATATATATTGAGGAGTTTTATCCTCATTTTGAATAACACACAACTCACTCTCCTAGTGAGATCTGATTTTTGCACCCTTGTTGGGTATTTCATCTTTTGAGTAAGGCGCACATGTTGAAGGAAGGATTTTTTTGGCATTTTTTGCATTTCTCTTGAAGGAAGGTTTACAAATAGGGTTTGCAATGCTATTTCTTCATGATTGTAATTGTTTTTTCTGCAAAACTTCTTAATTGAATGGTTGTAGTTTTATATTCTTGCATTGATTATAAATTTTGCTGATTTTAAAACCCTAGGGGAAAAACACACAAGTAGGTTGTTGTCTCATGTCCCCTAAAAGAGAAATTCTCAGCCATTGAAGAAGGAAGGAAGAGCCTAGCCATTGCTACACTCTTTTTACTTCTTCCCTTGTGCTAGCCGTCCCTTTTTAAAAGTTAAGAAGGAGGAGACATCCCAGGCCTAGGTTATCTACACCTAGGTTTGTCCAGCTTCTAGGGTTTGGTGATAGGGCCTTGCCATTGCAACACTCTCCCTCACCTCACTCTCTTGTCTTGACTTATCTTTTATGCTAGCCATTTTGCTAAGTTTAACCTAAGGTAGGAGGAAAGAGCACGAGGCCTTGCTTAAGCAACACCGGAGTGAGCCTCTTTCCCCTAGGGTTTTGATTTTGGGGCCCTGCCATTGCAACACCTTAGAACCCTTAGCCTTTCTTCCCTTCAACCTTGTTCCCTCTCTTAAATTGACTCCATTTACCCTTAGGCACTAATCTCAGGTCTCCAACATTGAAGTGATAGTGGTCAAACAACCTTTAAAACTTTTATAATTTGAAACCCTAACTAACTACTAACCCTAATAAGTCTGATGTCATACTTGGTTATTCCATCTTGACACAACACTTTCTGTTGATAAGCAATTAGATGGTTTTTAAAGCATTTATTGAGTAAACGATTGATTGGATACATTTTTGCTGCATCATCTCAATATTTATTGATGAATTGATATCGTTCGACTGCTATATTAATTAACATTGATCTCGTCAATATCTATTGTCATAATTTCTATATATTGATATCAGATAGTTATATGAAGTGCTAACCCATTGAATTATAGGCTACATATATTGTTTCGCTATTGTCTTGTTCCGGGAAGGTGTTCCCATTTGGGGCTACACTTCATTATTGGTTGTTTAGCTGGACTATCTGATCTTGGTGGTAACCTGTGAGGAGGGAATTTTACTTTGACCTTTATACCTTTGCCTCTTCAAAACCCCAGGTTATCGGGGACGTCTCCCTTGGGCCTAACCTCCCTGAAGAGAAAGAACCTCCCCATTGAGGTGACATTGGGTGGGGTAGGTTCCTGTTACGCCAGTTTGGCCTCCATCTTCTAGCCATTTGAGCTAGCTACAAATTGTGCGATAATATTTTAGCGCTGCTGCTGAGGAACATTGAGTCAATTCTCCTCAAACGACAAATCTTTTTGGTAAGCCTTGCCTAAGAGACCTTTTCTTACAAGCTTACCTGGCGAATCCACTAGGGTGTTTTTCCCCTTTTTCCTTGGTAGTTTCAAGTAAACTATCTGGCAACTCCACAAACTAAAAGGAGATTCAACAATCCTCCTTTGTATTTTAGAAGGAAGCCTCCCTTAAACTCTCTTATTGTCAAATCACTTTTTGGGAAGAGCCTTCCTTTAAGAATCATGTCTACCTCTCAGACCGCTACAACGAACCCAACCAATAATCAAAGACAATGGTCATCTACCCTTTTCAGACTGTTAGACATGTCATCCATACGAGGATACCCTAGGAAGATGCCACCCAAGTATGAAAAGTGGTTGCCTAAATTCACCGGTACTGATGCAATCAGTGCTGAAGAGCATATGAGAAACTTTTGGGCATTCTTTCAGCTTCACCCCATCAGTGATGATGCTAAAGATTTGGTCATGAAGTTGTTCTCCGCTACTCTCTATGATGCCTCAAGGCATTGGTACCTCAACCTTCTTGATGGAAGCATCAAAACCATGGATAGACTTGAAGAGGCCTTTCTCAAAAGATGGAGTATCAAAGAAGACCCTAATATGCTTCTCACACAACTAAATAGCCTTGCTAAGTATGAAAATGAGTCCATTTAGGAGTTTCACACCAGACTCGAGACATTGCTACAAAGAATTCCCGCAAGCCATCACCCGAAAGATGATTACCTTGTCCATATTTACACCAGATCTTTCAATGGCCAACTAGGGTATCTTCTTAGATACAAAAACCCCCAGTCCATTCAAGAAGCCCAAGAGCTGACCACCAAGATAGAAGGGAACCTTCTTTCATCTAAAATTGAGCCTTTTGCTAACCCGAGGGGGAGAATAGACACCAAGCAGAAAATAGTACACAATGCTGAGCCTACTTCAGATCTATGTACCAGTATCAACAAACTACAAGCCTCCATGGATGTCATCATAAAGAATCAAGAAGAAATGATGAGCAGGGTTGTTAGACTTGAAAAATCCCAGATCCAAGCACCCAGGGCCCTATTCAAAGGACAATTCCAGAAAGGGAACCAATTTTAAAAGCCAAGAATGAGCACGAAGTTCCAAATGCCTTGGCCCCTACGAACATTGTTGATGAAAATCCTTGGTGCCTGGAGTGCAGTGAATGTCCCCCTGAGAGAAGCAATCAAGATCCCATCCATCAAGGAATGCTTTGATACTTTCTTTTCGGGATCAGATGAACCTATGGACCCCCCTATTATGTTGCAAGCTGATCATTTCAGGGTCCAATATGGTGAAAACCCTCCTTTCTTCATGACTTTGATAATGAATGACAAAAATATCAACAATTGCATGCTAGATACATGTGCTGTTGCCAACATGATGTCACTTTAAGTCATGCAACAAGTGGCTTTGAAGGTCACTAGGCCTTACAAGAATGTGTGTGGTTTCGAGTCTAAAGAAATACCCACACATGGGGTAGTTGAGAATGTTGAAGTGCATCTGAAGGAGTATCCAGAGAAGACAATCCACATTGACATTGTGGTGGTTGATGTCCCATACATGTGGGGAATGTTATTATCTAAGAAGTTTGCTGCAATGATAGGCGGTTCCCTTGAGATGGACCTCACCTTTTTGTGATTACCTTTGAAAGATGGAACGGTGGGACATCTACTTAATGTGCCAATAACTGGGGACCATGTGCAGGATATTGTTCATCCCGTGGATAATGACAAAATGCAGAATGATATGATACAAACTCTTCAGAAATATTCTCCAGAAGACATGCCCTTTGCAATGGAAGAAGATTTTGATTAGATCAAATGGCCCAAGAAAGAAGAATACCAACAACTCCTAGATGAGTTCAAGAACAAATAAGTTGGGACGGTGAAGATATTTAAGAAAAATGAAGATGGCTTACAAATCTACCCATCCCAACAAGAAGTCTTTACAGCAGAAGCCCACCCACCTCCCTCAGTACAATATAATATCCACATGGTTATCTATACTAGATTGCAAAAGTTATGAAGGTCAGTAAAGAAAATGAAGAAGTTATAGAATTTAAAATACATTGGTGTATAACATATACACACCTAGTGCAAGCCAGATATGGTCATTGGGAAATAGATCAACAAAAATAGGGGGAAAAATAAATCTCAACTTATAATTTATAATTGCATTGACATCTTAAAATTAGAAGATGTTGACATACTTGTTTATGACTTCCATTTGAAACACATGGACACTCTTCACTCCAGGGCTACAACTATTATCAAGAGCTTGTTGGGACAATAAATGGTTGAAAGATAGGGGTCTTGTGAACCTTGTCATAGATATAAAAGACTTTTGAGATTCAAAATGTTGATTGTACATGAAGACTAAGATGGTGCAATAATTGATAATAGAGATGAATATGGGAATCTACATCTTCATCTACTCATTCATCTTAAGATAATGTTGATTTTAATGGTGTCTTACAATCCATGAAGGAGTTTTAATAATTGTCTCAAACATTTATATGTTTTTGGTTAATATGATGTTTGTATGGTAACTATAAAGGAGTGTTTGAACTTACATATAATCTTTCATGAAGTTATGAAGCATTTCTATTTTTCTTAGCTTATATGATTTGACTATAAATAATATAATAAGATTCTTAGCTTATATGAAAGATTAAGAAAAATAAAAATGTAAAGTATGATGCTTGTATGGTATCTATAAAGGAGTGTTTGAACTTTTTCCAGGGAAAAAAATTCGCTCAATTATATTATATCATATAATTTTTTTACAAATGCCAAAGATTCTCCAAAGTATTTTCCACTAGTTTTGTAGAGAGATAGAGTGAACTGTTCAAAAGAAAACTTTACAAAATCTTGCAGTCATCATCAAAGAGTCTTCAGAAGATCCTATGAATTAGAAACCAGATACCACTTCAAGTAGAAAGGATCTATTCCATTTCTTACCAACAGATTCAAAAAGGGAAAATAACTAACAAAAATAGCGCCAAAAGACTAATCTAACTAGTAGAGGAGAAACACTAGGCAAAGTTTAATGGATTCTGAAATGTCTCCTTGGACCAACCACTCCATTGGTCCACTTTTGGTAATATAGATTACCTTCATTATCCTCCAAATCTTGCTTAGATAAAGTATCAGCTTCAATATTGAAGTTTCTATAAATGTGTTGGAAAGTAATTTTGTGGAAGCTCCCAGTCAACTTTGTAATTCTAGCTTTCCATCCCTCCAAAGTGCTCACCTGTAAGCTGCCCTATTTATTTAGCCAGTCGATTACCACCTTTGAGTCACCTAGTAAATGTAGATTAGAAAGTAATAAGTACTCGAAAATCCATAGTGATTCCCAAGCACCCATGAGTTTCACCTTTGTATTAGTTCCTTTGCTGCAATTGATCCTCCATTTGTAAGCAATCTCCTCTTATACTTTAATAATACCCCTGAAACCACAAATACTACCATCCCTCCTGGCCACGCCATCAAACCAGGCAAGCGTTGAATCTATATGGGCAGAAATCAATAAATCCTTTAGTAGCTTGTCTTTGGATAAGAAATGTTACAAGGAGGAAGAGCTAATATCTTATAGATCACTGCTTGCACCGACGGACTAGTATCCTCGAACATAGATTTATTCTACTCTTGCCAAATGTACCAGATGGAATAGGCTGCTATATAAGTAGGAGCAGATTTGTCCCTATTCTAGCTCTGCATACATTCCAAAAGTGTAATCCCAGTCCAACTCCTCTTCAATCTTAATTCCAAATATATTACATTCCAAACTAAAATTGCAAAAGGGTAGAAAATAAAAATGTGGCTAACAGATTCACATTCCAATTTACACAGAGAACAATGCCCCAAACCAGTCCAACCCCTTTTATGAAGTATGTCCCAAGTTAAGATTTTACCTTCCAGGGCCAGCCACACAAATAATTTTACCTTAAGTTGTATTTTCCACTTCCACAATTTTTGTTTTCAGAAATCCACTTTCAATAATCCTTTTTCCAATATGAGACTTGAGTAAAGGTTCTTGGCCGAAGGTTTTCTTGAATTGTCACCTCCTATCCACATGAGAGTATCCTGCTTATCTTGGATTAGCGCACCCGACACTGATAATGCACTTCTAAACTGATCCCATTCTTGCGCTAAGTCCCCTGCCAAATTCAATTCAATACTGTTGAGCCATGAGGAAAACAAAGATTGATCACCTGAATGCTTTTTGACCTGTGCAAGTGTAAGAATGTTCTGGTCCTTTAACTTTGATAGCAGGTTGCTCAAGAGGAAAGAGTGATCACCCATACCCAGGATTCTATCTTTTCCTAAAAATATATAAAGTCCATTCCTAGGTATCCAACTTAATCCATGAAGAATAAAAAATAAGACTTTTGTAAGTCTTGACCAGATTCTCGACATTCCATTCTTTTTGAAAGACTTATTTCTGAGCCAATTAGTAACTGAATTCTAATAAAGATATTTATCCAAGATTACTCTATGCCAAATGCCTTCTCCCATAAGAACTCGCCAACACATACTTACTGCTAGGGACTTGCTGAAATCAAATATATTATGAAGTCCCCACCCCCCAACAAATATTGTAAGTGATAATCTCTCCCAGCTGCAGATATGCATCGAATGGGAATCACAATTCCTTTTCCACAAAAAAATGAACATACGGTTTCTAAGGATTTTCAAGACAGAGCCTGGGACAATTGCTAGAGATATCCAATAGATAGGTTGGCTAGACAACACCTCTTTTAGGAGCGTAAGGCACCTGCCTAAAGAAATCCACCTAAAGCACCAATTCTTTATCTTATTTTCCACCTTTTTTTATCAACCAATGCCAATCATCCAAGCGCATAGCTCCAACTTTCAAGTAAAAACCAAGGTATTTGAAGCCTTTCTCTAACTCTATAAAGTCATATGGGAAGAGTGATTTGAATAGAAACTGCTTCTGATCAGTCAGACCTGATTGATAGAAAGTTGACTTTGATACATTTATCAATAGAGAATAAGTCAAACTAAATAGTTTGAGGACTTTATCTATTTCCCACCACTTGTGAATAGTAGCTCCTGCCATTATAATAACATCATCCAAAAAAAGAATATGAAAGACTTTAATGGAATTTGAAACTTCTATACCTGACAATTTACCTTCTCTTTGACTATCTTTTAGTAATACACTCAGACTTTCCATCACCAGGATAAACAATAGTGGCGATAGGGGGCATCCTTGCCTCAATCCCCTACCACTCTTAAAGAACTATGTAGCTTCACCATTAATCAAAACAAAATAAGAGGTTGATACAACACAACTCATTATCTAGTTAGTCATTTTACAATCCAATCCAATTTGCAGGAGTAGAATGCGCAAAAGGTCCCAATTAACACAATCATAAGCTTTTTGGAGATCCAGCTTCAGAATCAAAGACTTAGATTTTTTCTGGTTTATACTGTGGATACATTCATGAACTGTGCCTATAGCATCCTGCATTTGCCTTCCCTGTAGAAAGCCGATTTGTTCTTCCGAAAGAGATCTAGAAAGAAACGATTTGATCTGATTCGCTATGATCTTTGATATAATATTATAATAGAGGTTACACAAAGATATTGGACTAAAATCTCCAAAAAGATGAGGTTTGTTCACTTTTGGGATTAAAGTGATAAAAGGTAGAATTTAGAGCTCCCGGAATAAAACCCAATGTTCTAGATTCTTCAATCATTTCCAGGATGTCATCTCCCACTAAGTCAAAGAAATGTTTAAAGAATTCCACAGACCAGCCATCAGGGCCTGGATTCTTATCCACTTTTAGGCTTGAAAGGATTTTCTTTAGTTCTTCTTTATCCACTAGCTTATAGAGAACCTCTAAATCAGAGTCCCAAATCATATTTGGGAATAAAGTAGCCACTTTAACTTGATCATCCTAGCTTATATTCACTGGCTTATTGTAAAAATATTTAAAGTGTTTCGCTGCTGCCATTTTAAGATTTTCTTGGCCTCTGTAAACTGTCACCCCCTCATCTTGTATCTCCCATATGAATTTATGGTTTTTCCTGTAGCTTGCATAGCTATGAAAGAACTTTGTATTTAGGTCCCCTCTTTGTATCCAGATGGCACGGCTGCGCTAGCGCCACTGTTCTTTGATATCCTTTAGTAAAGTGTTCCTTTCCCGCTCTAAATCTTTTAAAGTTTGGTCTCTCAGATTCTAACAAGTCCCCTCTGATAAATTTTGTATTCTAAAGGAGATTTCTTGTTCGAGACTATTAAGCCTTGCATTCTTTAAGCTCTTATAATTCTTTTGCTAGACTTTTGTACTCTTTTTTAGATCTTTCAACTTCCAAACCAACCTCTTCTGTTTACTAGGTTCCCGAAGATACACGAGATCATTCCACAAATTATGAACCAATGTACAAAACTCTTTATCATTTCGCCAAAGTGGATTAAATTTGAAGGGAATTGCTTTGTACAATGGCGGTAAATCCAGTTGTAAAAATATTGGCGCATGATCAGAGATAAAGGGGTATTCTACCCATGATCTAAAACTACCTGTAGATAAAATTAAATCCTCGGAAAGTAGAAAATGGTCTAATCTCTTATCTATGAAGGCATCTCCCAATCTATTGTTTCTCCATGTATGGACTAGTTTCCTTGGATGGATGTCTATAATATTGTTATTACTGAAGAGATTAGTAAAGAAAGTAGTCAAAGAACCAAGGTTTGTTTGGCTGCCCCAGCTTTCACCTGCCTTCATAGTCAAATTCAAATCACCAGCTAACATAAGATTTTTCAAAGATAGTAGACCTGCTCCCTCTACTCTTTCCCCAAAATATTTGTGCTCGATGCACGACCCATATGTATTAAGAAGATTAATATACCTTTTGGATTCAAGACATTGTCCTGTCAGTAAAATACCACCACAAGTTAGGTAGGGCACTAGATTAAAAAAGGAGGGATCCCATGCAACTAGTAACCCTACAGAAGTTCCAACTGAATTAACCATGCAAACAAGCCACTTCGGCCTCAAAAGTTGAAAGAATCACCTCACCTTATTAGTGTGAAATAAAGTCTCTTGAAAAAAAAAATGTTTGGGTGAGTTATTTCCAAAACAATACGAACCGAGGCAAGTTTAAGGATGCCTCCAATCCCTCTTAGATTTAGTGAGAGAACTAACATCATTTTGTTCTTGCCACGGCCTTCAAAGCTCTAAGGGCCCTACCATCAATAGGAAAATGAGAAGCAAAATCTTCTTTTAATTCAATACTAGTTTTTTTTCTTGCACTGTGGGTTTTAACAGGGGAGAGCTCAATTCCCAACCCCCTTGACCAAGAAAAATCCTTCCCCCCTTCTCCTACCAACACATGAGAGGTACTAGCTTCCCCACTTTCTACACCAGGGTCAATGGTTGTTTTCCCGAGAAAAGTAGGTAAAGGGACTGAAGCTTCACTTCCACGAAGAAAGGGTATGAAGGAATCCAAAATAGCAGAAAGGGTAGAAACATCCTCCTCATGTTCCCTATACCCAGGTGGCACAAGATGATTGGCTGACAAGTGATGACTTTACTCCTGACTGTTATAGGTCTCAAGAGATAAGGAAGGTTCAAGAGATGAAATTCCAACGAGAATATGATCTTTCTCGGATACCAAAACACCTGGAGGACTCATAGGTTCCAAGGGAGAAGTAACCAATGGAGGGAACGGTAAATCAGAGTTATCTCTCAGGGGGATATCAAAGTTCTGTGGAGCTTCAGAATCCATTAAAGGAGAACATGCTGACTTAGTGATAGAATTCTTCAGCCAAGTAGAAGAACTAACTATATGGCATTCCAAAACTGAAAGGGAATTGAAAAAAGTAGGGCAATATAACTGTAACTTACTGATAGTGGTTTCGGCTGGCTCTAATTTTTTTTTATCAATCCTTTCATCTCTACTTCCTTCAAAACCATAAAAACCAGTATCCATCGATGAGTCTGGAGTACTGTAAGGAAAACCTTTCTCTTCAAGATGCTTTTCTTCTTCCATGAAACCTTTACAGTCTCTCCTCAGTTGAGAAGTGCTTCGACAATAACTACATATGAAAGGTAACCCGAGGTAATCTATTCGTTGTTGATAGCATAAACCACGCCATTCAACCTCCATAGTTGTCGACAAACCCAAGTGAACAACCATTTCAACTAGTACTTTAGCGACTTTTCTATTTGCCAACTCTAAATTCTTTTTATCCACCATTATGAAGTTCCCCAGATTATTCCCGATAGCTGTCAATGCTCCTTTGTTCCATAAATACAGAGGGATCACTGGAATCATTACCCAAATATGTCTTACCGAGAAATACTTAGTTTTCGGATTGAAGGCTAGTCTCCACCTTTTGAGCATAAGGCTACTGCTTCTGTTGACCCATTTTCTACCTAACAATAACTCTACATCTTGTGGGGTCACACAAATAATTCCAATCCAGCCTTTAGTTAAGAAGATTACCTCCGGTAGATACCCTAACACTGGAACCCATACCCTTTCTATCCAAACATAAAATATTTCCACACAAAGGTTTTTGTATGAAAGTACTCCAACAAGGCCATAGACAACCATTCTACATGAGTCCTCTAGACCAACGTCAATTCCCAATACTAGTCTTCTAACAGTATGCTTCACCGTCCACTGTCTCTTGTGCTTATGGGACAACCTTGATGCTGGATCTTTTAAACTAATAGGAGGTTCGCTATGCTTACCGGGAAAACCAGGAGCTGACCTCTCCTTAGGTGACTTGAAGCTGCAAGACGGATCTGAAAGAGCTGACAAGAAAGTATCTAAAGAAGGTTCAACTGAAGGTAACGAGATACTAAGACGAGACTAAGCATACACCTATCTACCAAAGGGATGAGTCTCTTTAGATAGGGACTTCGAAACCTCTCCCGACAAAAAATGAGTAGGATAAGCAGTATTTTCCTTCCAAATAACCTCCAACGGCTCATTTAAGAGTGCATTAACCTCCTTATTAATTGCCTCTAAACACCAACTATCCATCTTGCCTCCACTTGGAAAACACTTAACCCAACCAAGAAAATCAAAGTCTAAGGATCCTCCGGGGGAAGAGGACAAGTAGTTGAATGAATACTCACTTGACAAGTGACATAGAATAAGACCACCTGTTCATCATTTACCCACAACTCGAAAAAGGATGACGAGAAGTAAACTTCATCAGCCAGAGGTTCAGTTTCCAAAGAAAGTAATAAATGGAAAAGACGGGTGGTAGAAATAAATGGAAACCAAACTCTAGATAAAAACTCTAAAGGAAGCAAGGAAATCGGAGAAAACTAGCAGTAAAAACTAACTAAATGTTAAGAAGGATAAAAAATCCAACAAACCAATCCATAAAACCAAGAAAGACTCCATGAAACCTCCTCGGAAATGGCTAACTATGGTCTTGCTTGTTCCCAAATTTGAAAATCTCTGGTTTCTCGTTTCCCTCCATTCGGCCTTTGATACTGTTATTGCATAGTTTGTAGCTAGAATAAAAGGCTATAAGATAGAAGGCCAAACTAGCATAACAAGAACCAATCCCACCCAATGTCACCACAATGGGATGGTTCTTTCTCTTTAGGGAGGTTAGGCCCAGGGGAGACGTCCCCGGTGACCTGGGGTTTTGAAGAGGAAAAAGGCTAAAAATATAGAGATAAGGTTTTCCCCCTCCACAAGTCACCACCCAAATAGATAGTCCGGCCAAAAGAAAATTCAAGAAGTAAAACCCCCAAAGAAGTATACCTGCCTAGAACAAATCAACATCAAAATGACATGTGCAAGTTATTCTATGGGTTAGTACTTCATAAGACTATCTAATAAATATATAAGCAATATGGCAGTAAATATTGACGAAGTCAATGTTTGTCAATATAGCAATGAAAATAATGTCACTTCACCAATAAATATTGGAACGATGTAGCATTCAATATAACCAATCAACACTTTATTTTTTTTAATGCCTAAATCACCATTCAATTACTTATAAAACAAAACATTGTTGCATCAATGATATAATAGCCAAGAATGACGTCAACGCTTAGGGTTAGTAGGGTTAGCTAGAGCTAGGGTTAGTGTAGTTGGGGTTTCAATTTAAAGTGTTTGAGAGTGTTGTGATCAAATTCACTTCAACTCTGGAGGACTTTAGATCAGTGCCTTAGGGTAAAATGGAGTCAATTTAGTAGAGGATGCAAGGGTTGAAGGAGGACAACAAAGGACTAGAGGGAAGAGTTTTGAGGTTTTGCTAAGGCAAGGCCTCAAAATCAAAACCCTAGGGGAGAGAGGGTCACTCCGGTGTTGCTACAACAAGGCCTCATGCTCTCTCCTCCTTCCTTAGATGGCAAAACGACTAGCTCAAATGAAGCACAAAATCAAGACAAGAAAGATTAATGAGGGAGAGTGTTGCTACAACAAGACTCTTTCATCAAAACCTAAAAGAAAAATGGCCCTAAGTGTAGATAACCTAGGCTTGGGACATCTTCTTCCTCTTGAATTCCAAATGGTACAGCTAGCAAAGGAGAGTAAGAAAAAGGAGTGTAGCTATGGCTAGGCTCTCTTTTTCTTCTTCAATGGCTGAAAGTTTCTCTATCAGGGGACATGAGACAAGGAACTACTTGTGTGCTTGTCACCTAGGGTTTTGATTCATCAAATTATAAATATATGAAAGAAAATAAGACTACAACCATTCATTTAAGAAGTTTTGCGGAAAAATACTTACAATTCATCAAGAAATAACCATGCAAACCCTAGTTGTAACACCTTCCTTCAAGAGAAACACCACAAAATGCCAAAAAAGTATTCCTTCAACAAGTGTGCCTCACTAAATCAGCCAAATACCCAAGATAGGGCGCAAATTTCAGACCTCACCAAGTTGCGAGATGATAAAATGAGAGTGAAAATCTCCCATTTATACAAAACCTTGACCTAATTTTACATTTTAGGTCAAGTAAAAAGGCCGACAAGGCCAAAATATCAAATCATATTGTTTTACATTGAATTGTCAAGTTAAAACCCTAAATCGAGCTGAGAGGAGAGGAAAATCCCCTCCAAGGGAGACGTTATCCCTTTTAGGGGCGATGGGGCGTCTTGGAGCAAAACGTTAGCACTCCCTAGGCTTCTCCAACCTGCCACACGTGCCATTGCTACCTAGTTTGCCTTCCCCAAACGTCCATGATGCTAGGTGATTTCATGGTAAAGGTGGTGACGTCCTAGGCCTCCAAAGGCCAACGTTCCACTAAGAAAGGGTCATACCCCCTAGGTCATGCTTTGTCGGGGTGCCTCTAGTGGAAAATTCTCTTCTTCTCTGGTGCAAAGCCCCTGATCCATCTGTGTCATGTCTCTTCCCCCTGATAGGGTCTCAACATCCATCTGGTGGGCTCTTAAGCCCCATGGAGGTCTGAATTGATCATCTCCCCATGTGTACCAGTCCAAATGGTACCTGTCTGTCAAGCATGGTCCTACACTTCTAAGGCTACACCCTCCATGGGCTCATTAGTCACAAGGATCATAGCAATGTCAATCACATCTCATCATCAATATTATTAAACATATGCATAAAATCCCTAATACATCAGTTAACGTCTCAAAGATGTTACACAAGCCTGCAATACAAGTCTAGAGAAAAGGACAAGGTGTCCTATTGGGCTAGTGTCCACAAGAAAAGGAAAGTTCCCGAAAAGACCTCATCCAAGCCATGAGTGGGTGATGTGGTCAGGGAATGTCCAAACATGTGGGTGTAGTGAAGGCCAAGGATGCCAAAGTGTTACTTGTGGGTGCCTTTGTAGAAGACAAGCTGTACCTATCATGGATGCATTCGTTCCAAGACCATTCTTGCCTTTATTCTTTTTATTCTTTTATTCTTTTATTATTTTTTGTTTAAGAGCTAATCAGGGGACACTGCCTTGGCATGGTGACCAGTGCTCACATCGTTACACACAAGTACTTTCACAGAGATGAGAAGGTTGGCTCGTGATGAGACCCCCATTCCCTTGGCCATGCAAGCAAGAGTCACTGCCCTGGCATGGTAACTAGCTGGTGGCAATGTCATAATTCTAGGTACCCATGGATGTAATAGGCTGGCTCGTGATGAGACCCCCTATCCTTTGACTAGGTCTTGTTTTATTGTTTTTCGGGTCCCTTTTGTTTCTTGCTGAGAAGCCTTTTATTTCTTTCTCGGGGATCCCTAGGTGAATCATCTCAAGGTTTTATTCTTAGGCTTTTATCTTTTACAAGCTTTCTTTTACCTTCTGGGCCTTTAGCCCCTTCTTCCCAAGAGGTAAGGTGCAGTCCTAAAAATAGGTCAACCCAATGCCCAGAAAAGAGGGATGGGATAAGTGAGTGGGAAGTAAGATGAAGAAGTGGTGCTATGATGGGAGTGAACGATGGATTTTCAGAAATAACCCCAGTGGCAAACCAAAACCTACAGATACAATCTTGCTAGGGCACCCTATCAATCACCCCAAACATGGTCAAGTGGGAAAATGTAAGATCCAAGCAGTTGTTAGAAATAAAAGGAATCAGATGCATACATTTAAAGGTTTTAGTGATCAAATGTGACACATACCATGATACCTGGACTAATTACCTCATGAAGCAAGAACCTCTTTTGATACAGGACCAAACCGATGGTGATGGATGTTGCCGCTGCTAACAAGATAAAGACGATGGAAAAAGGTGGGCCCTCTAGGGCCATGCTCAGGTCAATCCTTCTCTCGGTACTCCATGTCTAGGACTTGTGGGCCTCGAGACATGATCTCCTAGTTATCCCTGAAAAGTGGGGATAACATCTGGCTCTAACTCGGGGACATGTGCTCACCATAGAGCGCATGAGAACCTCAACATCTTTGGCATAACTTGCAGAACTACTTGATCTCGAAAGAAGCATCAATAACAAAAAGGGGTGGTAATTCCACCCCAGCATACATACATACATACATACATACATACATACATACATACATACATACATACATACATACATACATACATACATACATACATACATATATA
>ML793277.1:118708-129033 GCA_009831015.1 Picea engelmannii | reverse complement strand
TTCACGTTTATGAATTCTTCAACTTAAAATTATTTTTGATGTAATTCAAAATGTTGATTTTATAATAATAATTTATATAAACTTATAAATAATTAGTTCTATAACTAATGCGTTAGAAAAATTCTTTATTGAATTGTAGTTTAGATGAGATAAAGTTTTTAATGTTTATAAAATCTTCATTTATAATTATAATTAATTGAATTGAAGTATATTTTTATAAAACATTAATTCAATAAAAAAACGTTAATAACTTATATGAAAAATTCTTTATTGAATTGTAGTTTAGGTGAGATAAAGTTTTTAATGTTTATAAAATCTTTATTTATAATTAATTGAATTGAAGTGTATTTTTATAAAACATTAATTCAATAAAAAAATATATTTCATGTAATTCATTATTGATATTTTATAAATTTTTTAATAATAAATGATATGATATTTAAAAATAATTTTATAATTTTTTTTTTAAATAATTAATAAATTCAAATATTAAATTATATGAATTTGTAAATTTAAATAATAAATGATGTGGCATAATATAATATAATATAATATTATATATATATATATATATATATATATATATATATATATATATATATATATATTTTAGTTAAGTGTTTGGAAGAAAGTTACAAAGCATATAATAATAGTTAAGGTTTTTCCACTTATATAGAAAGCTTCTTAAGAGTTATATCCACTATTTTTTTTTTATGGTTATGATTCTCTTTTCAATGGTTTTTGTTCAATTCTCAACCTTTGTAATATGGTTTTTTAGTTATGATCTTCTTTCCAATGATTTTTGTTTAATTTTCAGCATATGTAATATGGTTCCATTTCCATGACAATTTTTTTAATAATTGGGAGGTAATTTTGATACATATGAAGCTTTTTTCATGGGGCGATGTTCATTCAAACATAATATTGATCTTAATTGGTATTATCCTTATTATTCTTTGTCTATTTGTACACATGGAACTCCCTCTTTAGTTTCTTTAATTCCAAAATTTTTCTATTAGCATTGTTTTTTCATTTCAACGACAAGCCTCTCCTCCTTGTCACCATAAATCCCTCCTCGAGTTGAAAGGAAATAAATCTTGTTCACGGATAAAAAAAAAATGTCCCTCGTCTCTACTAGCATTTTATAGTGTGTTAACTCATTTTCACTTGAAATGCTTTTTCCAATGAAGAGTTGGTCTTCAAATTTAAAAACTTTTTATGGCTCGCTCTATTATTCAATAATATTCTCTTCATTTCATTGTCTTCTACTAGTATTTGACGAGTTGGTTATTATTGTATTCAACTAAGAAGTAAGTATGATATTTCAATATGCATCTTAGATTTGAAAATATCTTATCATATGCATGAAACTCTAACATTTGGTTTCAATCCATCTACAGATACATCTAATTCATTATTTATCTAAGAAAAGTTATTTCTTAGTTATATAGTGGTAATGTACATGTATCCTTTAGCTTAAGTAGGAAAAAAGATTTTTTAGCATTTTCTTTGATCCTTTTATCTACTTAAGATAAAAGCCGCAAAGGACATTGCTCCTATGTAGCTCTTGTTTTACATATGATTTCAAATTGAAATACAATATCGTATTCTTAAAATATAAAGTCAACATTATTAAGATGAAAAAATGAAAGTATATTGAGAATGAAAGTAGAGATGTCACTAATTTAAATTTCACTAAATCCATAATAAATATAAATGCAATCTTAAAAGTGAAAAATGTGATAAACTTAGATTTTATTGAGTCCAAAATAAATACAAATGCAACCATAAATATGAAAGTCTTATTAATAAACTTGGAATGAAATATTGTCACATAAAACTTATATCCCTTCCAACCACATCAAACACATAGAGACAATGACATAGATCTTGTCTTGAGGTATCTAGAGGCTTTTGAGAATATTAAGAAAAGAGAACATAAATGTAGATAGTGCTCATTCTACACACTACTAATCACTTACCATTGGTATAGCAAATGTTATGGAAACTCGGACTTGAGTTTTATACTATAGGAATAAAACTACCAAAAAACCCTAAACTTAGACATAGACCTAGGAAATCAACAACTTGTAGGTGCCCAGGGATAATTGCGTTCTCCTTTAATAATTTCCAACTACACACATGATAAAACCAAAAAAGAGGAGGATTGAGTCATAAAAGAATGCAATATCGTCATCCTAAAAAACTTCCAACATTCCACTTTGGTGTGATGTCTTTGCTTGAAAATTTGTCCTAGAATCTTAGTTTCCTTTCATGTAAAGGGGTCTCATCTTAGCTTCCTTACATGTAATGGGCTCTCAATCATACATCCAAAGGGTCACATTAGGATTTGTTCATGAAATTGAAAATGTATAATAGGAAAAATTGTTTGCAAACTACTTTCAATCTTGGATCATATTCATTAATTTTAGATTTATAATGAGAAACGTTGTATTTCAATGAGTTAACTCAAGTGGTTAAGTGTTTTGAGCTTCATACGTGTTTAGGGGAAAAAACGGAAAATGGGACAATACACAAAACACAAAACACAAACAAAAATATTTTTCAGAGAAAAATATTATAGCATTCCTAACCATAGTAGTATAGCTGAGGCATATAATAATATTTTCCTTTTAAATCTAGTTTATCACATTATTCAAAAATGGCTATTCTTACCAAGAATTATTTTTGAAAATAGTGATTGCAAACAAAAGCAAGTTCTTGAAATAAAAACATAAAACAAATGCTAGACACTATTAAATGAAAGGAGGCCCATCCCCCTCATAGATAGAGATACATGGAATAAATTGTCTCTACAAATCTACATAATTAAGCTTCTGATAAAATTTGAGCTCAATTTAGCATTGTTAAAATTTAAGAACCTTACCATCTAAATATGATTCTATAACTTCTCTCTAATTTTTTGTAGACTTGTTAAATCAAAAAATTCATTATGACATTCTAAATAGTTGAAATTTCCCATACCCTTCCATTCCACTACTTCATTTGCATTGTCAGAGCTTCCATAACTTTCGACCAATATGCATTAAAATGAGAAATATAAGCTACAAGGACTAGAACTATTCATTTGTAGAGATAACAAATCTATCAACAAGATGGAAATATATGCCTCAGCTCCAAAAGCCACTTGTCATAATATTAATTGACAACCACCATTTTTATCTTCAACTTTGTGTGGTTCTCTTTAAACAATAAAACAAAATGCACACAAGAATTGACTCATTTCAAAAAAATACTTGTCAATACGTCTCTGCCTATGTTTCCTATGTGCATTACTCGTGTGATTGTTTTGACTAGGTCTACAAGCCTTCATACCACTACTCCATTGTCAAAATTAGTCAAAGTTAGGTAAAGAAACTATAGTATTGGAAAGCTTTACAATTCAATTGCTAAAGAAACAAGTAAAAATGCCAAAATAATAATCGCCTCAAACTCTAAATAACATAAAGTAAAAAAGGAAACCTAAAAGTGGATGAATACATCATCAATATGCCAAACATTGGCAACACTAACAAGGCATATGTTTGTGCATAATATATCTAGGTTACAACCAACATAGAGATCAAAAGGACAAATACAACAAAACACAAGTCACCATAGTAATGTGTGTTTAATGATATTTTTGACTCTCTCTCTCTCTCTCTCTCTAGATGTACACATCATGGAGCTCTAGTGATCACAATAGTCAAAATTGTATTGAAACAAAGAGATAAGTAGAAGGTGAAGAGTGTGTGAAAGTGCATGGTAGATATTTCCAAGTAAGACATTATAAATCCCAAGGAAAGACGATCCAAGGAGATAAGAAAGGTCAATGACCCAAGGAAGCCTTTTAATGGTCCATATTCCATGAATGAAGACCTTCACTATTGAAAGCCTAAAATAAGAATAAATTGTACGAGAAGTAACACTACTCTCATCGGATATATATCATAAGGTAATTCATACCAACAACGTGACTAAAATCAAATTAAAAGATATGGACCAGATGTTAATCATGATAACCAAAATATATTCAAATGACATTTCAAGGAAAAATATAATATGCACCATAAACCCAATAAGCTCTTTGGTAGCTAAAGAAGTTGTAAGCTCATACCTTTGTGATGTCTATCTCATAGAATGTTAATTCCATTGTAGAGGTAAGACCATTAAGATCGTCAAACTACTTTTCAGTCGGAATCAAAATTTTAACAGGGGAACAAAACATAATTCTCAATATGAATGGTTGAATTGAACTAAATACATGCCTAGAGAACTTAAATCCAATCGAGACTTGAAGTATCATTATAAGGTTTCATGTGATGGCCAAGTCAACGCTGGCAAAGGTATGCCATAGAACAAGAAACAATTTCCACCCTTGTGACTGAACTTTGATGTCATGACCAAACACCTCACTATAACTAGTGATTGCAATGACATAACTTCCACTAAATCTAATCATGTGAACTAATATCACATGACATGATAAGATATTTTATAGTTTGCCCATAGATTCATAAATCAATAGATGGATTCTTACATTCCCTCAACCACAATATATAATAGAGATGATTTCCGATACCCAACGATGACACTTTGTTGTGGTTGTGAGAAAGCTTGAACCATATGCATAAGCAATAGGTTTTTTATATCATTGCAAAGTGACAGTCACTTCCTCAATATGAGGTTGTGAAGCAACAACAAATTTTTCAATATGAGTTCATGAAGCAACAACAACTTAATCTACGTAAGGGCCACAAATATCCTCAACTATTTGTTTATATCTAGTTGACACAGAGGACATTATTCATGGAGAGTTAGAATGAATTAATATTTAAAACCCAATATGGGAAAAAATTATCAAGCTGCATAAACTTACATCAAGATTTAAATCCATCCATATATTCCATTAAAATAAATCCATATAATCCAATCTATTGTTCTAGTCATAAAAACTAGACACCCTTGCACACGAGGGCTTGGTGATTCTTGATCTTTGACAAGATGTGGATTGATGGTATCCCTTGACTCCTCATAACCCTCAATCACTTTATTTTTTAGAGTCTCCACATTTGGTGAAAGAGAAACCATGACCTATTGACATTGCTTCTTCAAATTCATTCTTCCACCACCACCAAACATCAAACCTTAATGAATGTGGTGCATTCACTGCACTATAGAAAAATTAATGCAAAGTAGTGAATACATTGCATGGTAGTAAATGCACAATAACCTTAGCTAGCCACCACCTCCTTAGATACATTCCATGAGGAGGACATCACCCTACCACCAACCAATTGCAAGGTAGATAAAAACAATTTTAAAAGTAACATTTTAATAGTAAATTTCCCCAACTATATTAGCCTAAGGCCTGTTGCATTGAATGGTTCCCTATACAGTATGAAATAATCACCAAAGGTTATTGCTATATGTCCTCCTACATGGACATACCAATGTAATTGAGGAAATAACTTGGAAACAAATCTTAGATAATGAAAATATAACATTGTTGATCTGAATTATTTTCGGAATGAAATGAAAGCATATATATTACAATGAAGTACTCATGAAAATTGTTAGAAACATAGAAATACAACAATACTTGATTTCTATTAATGAAAGAATTGCAAAGAGACTATAAAAATACAGAGTGTAAGACTCGCTAGAATGGTGGCATATTTTTTTTCTGAGCAGAGATGTGACGGCTACGCTCATTCGCAAGAAGATGATTACAATGAGGCTCTAAAGGCCTTTTCATGATAAACATGAATTCCAAAACCCTAGACATCCAAAAACCTAACCCTAGGAGATGAAACACCAAAAGTCATGTGGGCCCTGTTTGGGTAAATTAGTACATTAACTTCCCGGGGTCGTAACTTTTGCATGCGATTTCCATTTTAGGCGTGTGATAGCTCGTTGGAAAGGTATTTTTGAGAAATACACATTATGATCTCAAAATATGATTCTGTCTATAGTTTGACTATGGCATGCCAAAAAAACACTATTTAGGGCCCCAAAACTGCCCTGGAAGTATAAAAAGATGTGCTGACATGAAAACTTCCAAAATAAGCCAGTTGGATTAGGTGGGCGACCACTAGTCTCCACTTGGAAGATGTGTAGGGCTTCAGACAACCCTAGAAGTGTAGAACCCACAATTACAAAGAAGTATAGAAGAACGTGATGAACTAAAAACTGACAAGAGGAGCCAGTTGGAATAGGTGGGTGGCCACCAATATCCACCTAGATCAATCATCCCCCCTTAGGAAGAAATGGTCTCCATTGTGTTGAGTGCCTAGGGAAGAGGGGAAAGAATTTTCTTAATCTGAATCTTGGTGAGCTGTGTGCTTTGTTGGAGAATTTGTGCTGCATGGACAGTGGAAGGCTGTAACAAACTTGTTGCTGGCGGGGTTGAATCTGTTCCACCAACCCGTTGTCTCTTGGTTTGACAAGGCATTGTGTAGGCACCATTGTAGGTGAAGAAACAATATCTTCTTTCTCTTCAACAATCTATTTTTTTTGGATAGAATGTGTTGAGGCTGCAGTGGTTGTAGTGGTCTTCTGTGCATCCTTTGAACAAACTTTGAAGAGGATGAGTTTTGTAGTATGAGAGATTACCTTGCAGCACTATTTTGGTGGACCAATAGTCAAAACTACCTCTGGTATCCTATAGAGATGACCTCCTAGAGTAATAATGAAACTACGGGGTCTAGACTCATAGACAACATGATGTTTCCACATATATGGTTGTCCCAAAACAAAATCACATACATCAAGAGGGGAAACATCACACACTACCTCATCCTTGAAGGGTTGGATGCCATAGGACATGCAACACTGCTGGATGACACGAAGATCTCATCCCTGGTGAAGCCACCCAATGTTGTGTGTTTGCAGGTGTGGTGTTGTTGACAACCCCAACTGTTTGAAAATCTTAGATGAGATGAGGTTTTTCTGGCTGCCGTTATCAACAATGAAATGCAATGGGGTCCCCTTCACCTACATCTATGAATGGAAGAGGCACTACCCCTCTCCAGGATATACTGGTTCTTCTCGTTGAATTGTTGTGGTCATGACAATATCACTGGGGTCTACGTTGATGATCTGTCTGTTTTCAATATTTTCCGGATAGGATTCCGAATTAGGGTTCAGCTTCGTGTCTTTGACCTTGGCCACCAATGACTCTTTCGATTGAAATTCATTGGTGTTGTGCCAGGGGATTTTGAGGAAGTCACACCACTTCCCAGTGTCATTCTTCGTCTTTCTTTTACCCAATCCTGTGTCTTGGAATGGTTTTCTAGAGGTTGTTGGTTAGGGTCGTCTTTACCATGCTTTGGTTGTTGTATATTTGCAGACCCAAATTCCCATTTGTTCTAGTGCCCAAATTTCTACTCAATTTTGACAGCATATCGATAGGCAGCTCCCAATGATGAGATGTTTAGGAAATCCATTTTGGTTTGGATGTACCTATGTAGAGCCCCACGATATTTTAGAACCAGATGTCGCTCAAAGTATTTGATACCGATCTTGGTGCACAAGGTATGGAAAGTATTTGTGAACTCTGACACTATTTGTCTTTTCTCTTGCTGTAGTGTGGTCCATCTCATGTATTGGTATTCATAGTTATCAACAAGGTAGTACTGTTCCTTGACTGCATCCACAAAAAAATCCCAAGTGGGCTTGACACCATATATTCGAGATTCCTCTGTGGAAATTTTCTCCCAGTAAGTTTCCCACCAATGTTTGACATGGGGGAGAGACTTCATGAGTGCAAAGTTGATCTTTTCCCTATCGGAAAAATTGTGATCAAAGAAATAACCTTCTAATAGATTTAACCATTTTTTTAGGGCATCTGCATCTATCAGACCTTCAAATATGGGAATATCAAAATTAAATTGTACCTTGAAGGGAGAGGTTCCTCCAAAATGGCCGCTTGATGAAGATGTGCCTATTGCTATTGGCAGACGTTGAAGGATGTGTGAAAAATTCTCCATCATTTTGTCCCTCTATTGCGCAAGAGCTTTCTCAAGCAACAGGTTAACAGAATCTTCTGCTCCATCATTTTTTATTTTCTTCTGCCATCGAGGGTCTCTTGAGTGTGTGAGAGAGATTTTCCTCAAGAGAGACAAACTCGAGACCCAACTAGCTATACTCGGACCTCGTCGGGGACATGCGCTGAAAAATGATCAAGAGCAGCCTGCTCTGGTACCACTGATCCATATTATTTTCAGAATGAAATGAAAGCAGAGATATTACAATGAAGTACTCATGAAAATTTTCAGAAACAGAGAAATACAACAATACTTGATTTCTATTAATGAAATAATTGTAAAGAGACTGTAAAAATACAAAGTGTAAGACTCACTAGAATGGCGGCGGATTTATCTCTGAGAAGAGATGTGACAGCTAGGATCATTTGCAAGAAGATGATTAAAATGAGGCTATGAAGGCATTTTTATGATAAACATGAACGCCAAAACCCTAGACATCCAAAAACCTAAACCTAGGAGATGAAACGCCAAAAGTCATGTGGGCCATGTTTGGGTAAGTTAGTACATTAACTTCCTGGGGTTGTAACTTTTGCATACGATCTCTGTTTTAGGCACATGATATCCCATTGGAAAGGTTTTTTCGAGAACTACAGATTATGTCGCCAAACTTTGACTTCGTCTACAATTTGACTATGGCATGCCAAAAAAACACTGTTTAGGGCCCCAAAATGGCCCTGGAAGTACATAAAGATGTGCAGACATGAAAAATTCCAAAATAAGCCAGTTGGATTAGGTGGGCGGCCACCAGTCTCCACCTGGAAGATGTGTAGGGATTCAGAAAACCCCAGAAGTGTAGAACCCACATTTACAAATAAGTATATAAGAACTTGTTGAACTAAAAACTGACAAGGGGAGACAATTGGAATAGGTGGATGGCCACCAAAATCTACTTGGATCAATTAGGTCGAAAAATATGCATAAGGTCACTCCTTTGTGTGTTCAAATACAAGTAGTATTCAAACATAAAACAAGAATCATAGATATAACTACTTAAAATAGAAATCATAGATGTGACTACTTGATGAAAATAGTAGAAAATGAAAAAAAATATTAATAGAAGAAAAAATCAATGATCAATCATGATATAATTATTTAATTGAAGCGGAGAGTGAAAATATTATCGTAAAGAAAATCTAGATCAAATGCAATATTCTCCAACGTCAACCAACCAGAAAAGGAAATATTATGTCATGTGAGATTTGAATTCATCTTTGAACATTAAGAGATGCCAGTAATTTTAACATTAAAGAAGCTTAAATAAAGGAGAGAAGGAAAAGCTACGATGTATATTTATTAACCGTATGCTAAGCATCTTTTATATTCACAAGCATAATTTTTTAACTAGTTACTCGTTTAATGGTAGGTATATCGATTAAGTTATTAACTAATATATGACAATGTTTTTTTTTGGGAGATTATTAGTTTTAACGAATAATAAGAATTATATATCAATTTGGAATATCTGAGGTTTAGACATTTCACATTTTTTTTCTTCCAATTAGACATCCAATATGAATTTCTTCTTTGTAAATGATCTACATTTTTGAAATATCTACTTTCAAAAACATTCTTCCTCCTTTTCTTAATACCCATCATTTAAGAACCAACCTGCTTTTCCTTTTTTGTTTTAGGAGTCAATCTTCCTTACTTATATAAGTTACTCTTTATTTTGGAATGAAGTGAACTTCCTTCCTCTATTTAAATCCAAACCAACCTACATCATTTCAAATCCTTTTCCATGACTGTTGTGGGGAAATTCTACCCTACAGACTAACAAGCTAGGGCTTAAACTTGCATGCAGATCATGACCCTTCAGAAATTACTTTTAACCTTCTACCCCAAATCTAAAACCCTTTTTCACATGCAAACATGGGAAGAACCAACTAACCTTTTTATCGACGGTTGGTGTAGATCCTCCGTTGCGCTTTATCCCCTTGCTTCTACTGCTCCTTCCAAAAAGAGATCCTGCAATCAAGACAAAACTACACATGCATGCTATTGTTCTACTAGAGGGTTAGAGATTAAGCATAAATCGAATAAAACATATAAGATTCTTGCATTTGGGACGGGAAAAATATCTTTTTATTAATCTCAAGATGAATCAACTTACAATGATTATAGAGACTGGCCACCATTCCTCGATCCTGATCCTTGGCTCCTCCTCTTCTTTGTCCTCCAACTGCTTTGCTTGAATTCTCCTAAAGCTTGAGGAAAGGCTAAAGGGTTGGGACAAAACGGATTCGGCAATTGGGCAGAGTTTCTTTGCTATGATTTTCC
>ML793277.1:77513-109523 GCA_009831015.1 Picea engelmannii | reverse complement strand
AAACATCAACTAACAAACACAGGCTAAGGATAAGATGCCCTAACCTGCTGACTGTGCAGCTCTAGACTCTATACCCCTGAGAGGAGCTCTTCTCACCACAGGAGGGGATGACTGCCCCACCCAAGCTGAAAAGCTACCAATCAGGCCCGCGACTGTCACCAAGACAACACGCGTGCAAATGCGTGCTGAGCTACAACAGCGCACGGGTACCCGTGGGCTAAGCTTAAACAGGCCGCAGGTCTGTATAAAAACCAAGATAAAACAACACACAGGCAGCCCAGACCTGAAAAAGGCCTCTGGTATTGACAACCAGGGTCTCTAAAAGGCTTGGATGCTATTACTTCAACAGAAAAGGAAAATTTGCAAAAAAGAAAACAAATGCAAAGAACAACCAACACAATAAGGCAGACTGAAAGAAAGACAGTAACCCAACAAGACCCAGACAGGATCCAGAAAGCCTCCTGAGAAGGTAAAATTCTGACAGGGAAGAGGAGACTGCCTCTTAAGCTTCCTGGGCTCTACACGCTACTGAAACCACTACAACAGGCGTTCAAACGCGGGCTGTAGAAGGTTAGGGCGCGGGTCACACGCATGCAGGCCTTCTGCAGGCCGCGTATACCTCTGTGTGTCCCGATAATGAATGTCAAGCAACAGTCAAGGAAAAACTGGTATTGATAACCAGGTTCCCTGCTAGCTTTGACCTAACAGACAACAAATAAACAAAGAAACTGAAACTCTACTTCTTTGAACTACCCAAAAACCTCTAATGAAATCCGGAAACCCTAAGAGTAAATATCCCCAGTGGAGTCACCAATTCTGTTGGGGGGAAATTCTACCCTACGGACTAACAAGCTAGGGCTTAAACTTGCATGCAGATCATGACCCTTCAGAAATTACTTTTAACCTTCTACCCCAAATCTAAAACCCTTTTTCACATGCAAACATGGGAAGAACCAACTAACTTTTTTATCGACGGTTGGTGTAGATCCTCCGTTGCGCTTTATCCCCTTGCTTCTGCTGCTCCTTCCAAAAAGCGATCCTGCAATCAAGACAAAACTACGCATGCATGCTATTGTTCTACTAGAGGGTTAGAGAGTAAGCATAAATCGAATAAAACATATAAGATTCTTGCATTTGGGACGGGAAAAGTATCTTTTTATTAATCTCAAGATGAATCAACTTACAATGATTATAGAGACCGGACACCGTTCCTCGATCTTGATCCTGGGCTCCTCCTCTTCTTTGTCCTCCAACTGCTTTGCTTGAATTCTCCTAAAGCTTGAGGAAAGGCTAAAGGGTTGGGACAAAACGGATTCGGCAATTGGGCAGAGTTTCTTTGCTATGATTTTACTCCTTTGAATAGTACCCCTACCCCTTCTTTTATAGGATAGAAGGAGCTAGGGCTAGGGTTTTAGGCGAACTCTCGGCCATGCATGGCTGGGAGTTCCAGTTAACTGACCCAAAGCTTTTCGTTCCGTCGGCAACTTTCCTGATTTTTTTCTTTGTTAGGTAAACGCTGGTTGTAGTGGGCCAGCCCACGTTCCAACGCGTGCAGTATAAGGCCTGCCAGTGTTCCAACGCGCCCAACAGTGGGTTAGGGCACGGGTTACTTGATTTAAGAGGTTTTTAAAGAGTATGTTCAGCATGGCTTTGGCAATGAAGGGCAATGAGTTTGCCTGATGCCAGGTAAGCATGGATAGTGCAATTTAGGGTTATAACAATGACCCTTAGTTTTCCAAGCAACTCAACCACAACCACTCCATGTTAATGGTTCCTCTTCTCCATTTCTTGGTTTGACATGCTTGCCACCTTGATGACCTTTTTGCTTCATGTTCCCATATCTATTGTTTTGATTCCAAGATACAAATAGAACAAAAAATGAAACAAGTTGGATTGATTAAGTTATTGGTGTAGAAGCATGATGAAAAATATAGTCAAAAGGATGAATAAAATATGCATAAAGAAAATTAGATGTGATCAGAATGCAACAATGTTTGTAAATCATTGTGTAAATGTTATGCATAATGCTTAGCCAAAGAGAACGTGAGAGAGAAAAGAGAATAGTTAATCATTCCATGCTTTATGTTTTCTGTCCTATATTATTTTTTGCATCATACATAGTACACATAAGAGTACATTTTAGTTTGTTTAGTTGTTGAAAGAAATTCAATTTTGTAATTGATAATGGGGTGACTATTCATCTTTTAATGTACAACAAGTTATTGTTGGCATACTTGTAACAATTCTGGAAATGGTTTTCATTCTAGGATGTAGGCAAACCAATTGGGCTTCCACAACGGTCCTTGATGCATGTGAAAAAAGTTGAATTGTGCATGCGGGTGTTGAAGCATGTGTGTAAAAGTTGAAGTATGTGTGTGAGTGCTAGAGTGTGCATCTGAATGTTAGAGCTTGGCATACATAGGGTCTGTAACTTGGTGTGCATAGTGATACTTGTGAAAAATGTTGTAGAGGTTTTGACATACATCCCTAAACCCCACAATGGCATTGTCCCTCAACTTGCTTGTCAATGATAATGTAAGGCTAAGGATTCCATTTCTTGGGACCTGTTATCCCCTTTTTGTGGGATAACTAAGGAGATGATGTCTTGAGGTCCTCAGGTTGCAGATATGGAGTGCTGAGAGACCACATGACTAGAAATTTCCACTTTCACATACATGAGCTCGCTCTATCACCACTTTTTGATCCATTGTCAGTTCATCCACCACAACAACTAGCTTTTGGAAGGAAGATGGGTCTTTCTCCATGCGCTACAAGTCATGTATTTTGGTAGGTAATCACCCTAATGTTTGAGGCATTTAAACATGTTGTATTTAATATGCTTTTGATTATATAATGCTTTCTTGGAAATTATGCTTTTGACCCTGTTTCACCTTGGTGAGTGTCATAGATTTCCTAGTAAGTGACCAACTTTTGGGGAATTTTTGCAATTGGGGGTCCCTTGAGGGGTTATTGTACCATTCCCAACCATACTTACCATTTTATGCTCATTACACTCCCATCATATTGTCTTCTTCTAGCCCCTTTGAATTTAGTGACCCAAGAAGGCATGTACCTCATTTCATGGGAAGAAGGGGATGAAGGTCCAGAGGAATCGTTGTTGTCTAAAAAGATAAATCCTAAATATAGACCTTCCAGATGCTTTGCCCATGGATCCTCGAAAGAGAAATGAAACTATTCTCCATAAGGAATGGGGGACCTACAAAAACAAATGATAGTGAATGCTTAAGGGGTTAGTTGGAGGATGGGAGGTCTCATCACGAGCCGTCCTATCATGATCATGGGTATCTAGCATTATGACATTACCATCATTTGGTCACTAAGCCAAGGTAGTGGTTCTTAGTTACACAACTGAGAAAAAGGGGGTCTCATCATGAGTCATCCTTCTCATTTCCATGAGGTATTTGTGAATGACACTGCCGTTATCTGGACACCAAGCCATGACAGTGGCCTTCAACTTGTTCCTTAAAACATGAAAGAAATATAAGAGGAAAGAATGGCAAGAAGATGGGCTTGGAAAAAGTGCATCGCAAATGAAGGCGCCACACACCCTCTACCAAGGCACCCATAAATGAGATAATACGATCCCTTGTATGTCATAAAACTCATTGACCTATGAAGTCTAAATTCATTTCCCCCTCATCATCCATTACATAACCTTTAAAGGCCATCCTTGGGAGCATCCCCTACTTGAGGGTTTTGGTCTACCTAATAGAACTTTTATGACACCCCTCCCATACTTAAACTTGGTCAATTATATAGGGTCTTTGAGCATTTGTTTAATTTGATAAGGTAGTTTTGATGCACATGCTTAGGTGCCTTGTTTATTAGATGTGGTTTACACTTGTCATGATATCTTTGACTTGACATCTTTGGAGGGTGCACCCTTTTGTTTTGCAGGACCTTGTTGGTGGACAGTTTTGGAGGAACAAGCCTAGCTTGGGCTTCCATGGCGCTTGAAGCCCACAAGTTAGATGCCAAGGGCCCACATGTCAGATCACAATGAATTTCCTTTGGAGGCATAGAAGACATCATGGATGACCTTACCTAACCCCTAGTACCCAAATTACTTTCCTAGGAGAGGAAAAACATCACTTTTAGAGTGTTGACGCCATGCTTGAGGGGGTTTGGTGGTGATGGAGATGTTGTTCATTGAAACATGGCACGTTTTGAAGGAAGGATTTGAACCATGAAGAAGAGGCTTGGAGGGATGACAAATGGCCTTTGGAGGCCTTTCCATGCTTCTCCAACTCCAACAACTTTCTCCAAGTGCCAAAACGTCTCCCTAAATGGGTGATGTCATCTTATTTTAGGGTGATTAAATATTATTATTTGGTTTAAGGGATAAGATAAGGGTTGTTTACACTTTATCTTATGTTTTACCCTAATTATGTGGACAAACTATGTTTTAGAGTTTTAGTATAAATAGAGAGCATTTGTATCTCATTATAACATAGCTCTCCCATGTGGAGAATGTTGATTAATTGGGTTGGTTTTCATTGATGTCAACCCTTGAAGAAAGTCCGGTAGCACAAAGGTTTGGGTAATGGACCCAAGTTTGTTTGATATATGATGGTATGAGTTTCGATATATTTGCAGGTAAGACTATTCTAGATGGATAGTACATGTCATTCCATTTCTGGTGGTATGTGAAATGTCACATAACTCCTCACGGTTTGAGAGTTATGGCCTTACGAATTTGGAGGACCCTCATATGTTGGCTTGAAACCCCAAAAGGTCAAAGAAGTCAAAGTGCTTGCAAAGAAGAAATTATTTAAATAATAAAGTGAAGTGACAAAGCAAAATGATTATTTAAATAATAAAGTGAAGTGACAAAGTCAAAGAGGATTATTTAAATAATAAAGTGAAGTGGCAAAGTCAAAGAGGATTATGTAAATAATAAAGTGAAGTGACAAAGTCAAAGAGGAATATTGAAATAATAAAATGAAGTGACAAAGTCAAGGAGGATTATTTAAATAAATAAAGTAAATGGATAACTTTCTAATTATGGAAAGTGGTTAGAAGTGGGTTAGCCCTAAAATAAGGAAATTTGGTTAAGATGGTTAAAAGGTAACCCCTTGAGGAAGTTACATGAAAGTATAAATAAGAGGCAAGGCTCTCTCATTTTAATCACACTTGAGCATATTGAATATCTACAAGTGACTGAGGTAACCAAAGGATATATAAGCCGAATTTTAGAGGGAAAGTGAAGTAAAGAAGGCCGAAATTCAAGGGAGGATAAATTCTTTTGATGATGCTTTCTAAGGTATGTTATTTATAGGTCATCTCACCATTTTCGCAATAATTTTTTTTCTCGAATGATTCAGACCGTGAAATTGGGAGGCCATTGAGAAAACATATCCAAGTATTTTTGGTACACATTTTAGCTTGTGGGTCATTGTATTTTTGGAGTTACACTTCGTGAAAAATAGGGTTTGTGGCTAGTCTCGAAACTAGTCTAAAACAAGTGTTTCGAGTAAAAATGTCATAACTTCTTCATAAAAGATCCAAATTTAGAAAGAACAATTGTGTTGGTTAGAGTACAGTTTGTAGTATTCTGTGTAAAATTTTCATATCCATACAAAAAATATTCCGTGCGGGGCACACTTTACAAGTTCGCTCTCTAGAATAAGCCAAAATTAAAAAAGGTATGCCATTTTTGCTATAACTCCTTTTCTGAAAGGTTCCAAGTAGTGACACCTGGAGGAATTGTATAAAACACACTAAAAAATATTGTTTACTATTTTTAGATCTTTACTCATTATAGGTACATAGTTATGATTATTTCAAGTTAGGGTTGTAGACTAATCCAAAACTAGTCATGTGAGACTAAAGTAAAGTTTGATGAAAATGCTAGTCTCTTGTTGTTAAAGTTAAGAAGGTTTGCAAGTTGAAGTACAAGTTGGTGCATGGTTTATGCACTTGTTTATGGTACAGGTTGATTACAGGTTGAGGTACAGGTTGATGCATGGTTGATACATGGTTCAGGTTATTGGTACAAGTTGTTTGGTGCAGGTTTATTGGTACAGGTTTACAACAGTATATCTCACAGTGATAGTGTGACAGTGGTTCCATCATTCTACTTATATGTCAGGGTGGTTGGACAAGACAAGGAAAGGTGGTTGTAGCCACCTTCCGGTTGTAGCCACCTTCCGGTTGTAGCCGGAGAACATAGGGGGTTGTAGCCTCCTTTTGGTTGTAGCTAGAGAATTGGGGAGTTGGAGCTTCCCTCAAGTTGTAGCCTGAGAAATTAGGGGGTTAGAGCCTCCTTCCAATTGCAACTAGAAATCAAAGGAATTTGGTGCTTCCAATGAATGTAATTCTTCAAGACATATAAGAAAAAACATTACGTGGTTTTCTCCCTCTTTGAGTTTCCACGTAAAAAAAATGGTGTACTGTGTATGTATATGATTGTTCATTTGTTCATTGTTTATTTAGTTTGCAAATATTGTATGATAATGATACATTGATATAACACTTGAATTATATGGTTAAAAAGGATTACATTTCTCTATTACTGATTCACCCCCCCTCTCAGTAATCCAACAATTGGTATCGGAGCAGGTTCCTTCAGAAATCAGTTTAACCACTAAAAGGTAGATCATGGAGAGCAACATCATGTATACAAATGGAACACCACAGTTTGATGGAAAAAAGTATGTATTTTGGAGAATAAGGATGAAGACATTTATACAGGCATAGGGATTTGAAATTTGGCAAAATTGTAGATGGATACACAACACCAGCGGTTCCGCTGAAAAATGACAAAGCTATGAAACTCAGCTAGAATAATTCCAAAGCCACAAATGCACTTCTGAATGGTCTTGGAGAATCGATATTCACCAAAGTTGCACATTGTAAATCCGCTAAAAAAATTTGGGACAAACTTTGAAATATTTATGAAGGAGATTCAAAAGTCAAAGCAACAAAGCTTCAAACTTACAGAGGTCAGTTCGAACAACTAAAGATGAAGGAAGATGAGAACATTGCAACTTAATTTTTATGAGTCAATGAAATAGTAAATGCAATCTTGAGATTGGGAGAATAAATCAAAGAATCTGTAATTGTTCAAAAGGTACTAAGATCTCTTCCTATGAGATTTGACCCTAAGATATCAACACTAGAAGAAAGAGTAGATCTAAACTCAATAAGCATGGATGAACTACATGAAATCTTCACAACATATGAAATGAGAACTGAATAGGAAAATCCAGATATAAAAGAAGCATCCTTCAAAGCATCCAAAAGGTCAAAGAAAAAGGGAAATCAAAAAGAAAAATAACATAGCAGTAGCAATGACGTATCAAAATATGATGAATAAGTGGCCAACTTTATCAGAAGATTGAACAAGGGAACCAACGACAGGTATAGAGGTAAGATTCCTTTGATTTTTTTTAATTGTGATGGTATTGATCATTTTGATAACAAATGTCCTCATAAGAAACAAAGAAATGATGAAAGTTACTCAAATAGAAAACAAACATATAAAGGCAAAAGAACCACAAATAAAGTTTTCAAGAAAAGCTTATGCACCAAATAAGACATCTCATCATCAGATGAAGATGAAGTCAGTGACAGTGATACATAAAGAGTTCTATTCATGGCAGTAGAAGAATCTGATAAAGAAGACTTTGAAGAAGAATATGAAAAGGTTGAAGAAGAATATGAAGAGGCAAAAGTTCACTACCGAGAAGAATTTTTGTGTGCCATAGAAGTTATCAGAAGAGAAAAGAAGAAAAAAAAGAAACTACAAGAGGAACTAGACAAGAAAGAAGACACTCAAGAACTAGAAAACATGATCACAAATTTGAAGGTTCGAATTGAAGAAGATAAAAGAATTGAAGAAGCAATCAAAGAAGAACTAGAAGGAAGAGACATGATCATTGGAAATTTGGAAGAAGAAATTGTCACATAAAGAAATGATATTCAAAAGAAAAATATGCAGAACAACTCAAAAGTTTTGAATGACATTATCAGTAGTCAAAAAACTCATCATGACAAGTCCTGACTTGGATACAATCAAACAGAAAAGGGATCAAGCTCCAAAACAACATAACAAGAAACATATCCAAAAAGCTATGCAGAAACAATCAAAGGGGATAGGAAGGTCTACAAAGAAAATTACAGGGACACTCCTCCACCAAGAAGATTCATATTTCAGAATCAATGACCAATAGAAATAGACAGGCCTCAGGAAGAAGAAGGATTCATAAGAGTACCTCCTTTCAGAAGATCTTCAACTCCCAGGTATCAAACTATCTTTTTTGGTTTATGTTATGAATGTAATAATTTTGGACATAAAGCTGTGAATTGCAGAGCTATCAAAAGGAACATAAACAAATTTGAAAGTCATACACAAAAGGGTTATCCAATAAGGCCTAGTGAAACATAGAAAAGAAGTTACAACAGGTTTGAATCTTTGAGCACTGAAGTGGAATGCTACAAATGTAATAACTTTGGACACATGGCCAAAGATTGCATAATCACAGTCCCTCATAGAGAACCACAACAGAACAACAACAGTCACAAACATGAACCTTAGAAAAGGACATGGATAAGAAAGTAGAATCAATATAGCAATGAAGAATGCACACTCGCTCTACAAGCTAAGAAGAAGAAACATGGTTGGTATGTTGACAATGGTTGTTCAAAATTCATGACAGGTGACAGAGACAAGTTTCTTACGTTAAGAAAGGAAAGAGATGGATCAGTCTCCTTCGGAAATGATGATTCAACTAAAATCATTGGAAAAGGCACCGTTAGAATTGGGAACAAGAATACCAAGGAAAAAAATGTTCTACTCGTAGAAGATCTGAAACATAATATTCTAAGTGTGAGTCAAATGTGTGACCAAGGTCACAAAGTTACTTTCGATTCCAAAAAGTGTGAGATAAGAAAAGAAGGTTCAAGAAAATTGATTGCAACAACTGCAAAAACTTCAAGCAACATATATGTATTAAGTGAAATTGGAAATGAAAAATATTTCCTAGGAAAGGAAGATGAAATATGGCTATGGCACAGAAGAATGGGTCACATACATTTTGATAACCTTGTCAAAGTCAACAAAAGGGAAGCAGTTAGAGAAATGCCCCATATCACGAAACCAAGCAACACTTTATGAAAGCATTGTCAACAAGGAAAGAAAACAAAGACCAGGTTTAAATCAAAATAATATTCAACGACAAGACCACTAGAAATTGTGCATACTGATCTAGTTGGACCAAATACAACAAAGGATTTAAAAGGAGAGAAATACTTTATGTTATTAGTTGATGATTATACAAGAATGATTGCAGTTTTCTTTCTCAGGAATAAGTCATAAGCTTTTGAAAACTTCAAGGTCTACAAGGAAATGGTTGAAAATGAAATGGATTCAAAAATCAAATGCTTGAGATCTGATAATGGAGGAGACTTCACTTCAAAGGAATTTATGGACTACTATAGCAGGCATGGAATAAAAAGACAATTCTCCGTTGCTAGGACACCTCAACAAAATGGAGTTGTTGAAAGAAAGAACAGGAAAGTACAGGAAATGGATCGAACAATGCTAATGGATTCCAAATTGACAAATATCTTTTGGACACAGGAAATGCATATAGCAGTTCACATTCAAAATAGAGTAATGCTCAGAAACAACACTGAAAAAAATCCCTACGAGCTATGGAAAGGAAGGCCAACAAATCTGAAGCACTTCATAGTTTTTGGAAGAAAATGCTACATCAAAAGAGAAGATGGAAGAATGGGAAAGTTTGACTCTCATGTGGACAAAGGAGTACTTGTTGGTTACTCAAGTACAAGGAAAGCATACAAGTGTTACAACCTGAGATTGAACAAAGTTGTGGAAAGCATCAACGTAACAATTGATGAAATAGGTAGACAAGAATTAAAGGAAGAAGAAAATGAATCAATGGAACAGATTTACGAAGAAGAAGCAAAAGATGAAAAATAAGTAGAAGGGGAATATGAAGAGGATATGATAGAAGCATAAGACAAAGTTCAGCAAGTGGCTCCAAAGACACCTAGCAGACGAGTACAAAAGAATCATTCTTCAGATCAGATTATCAGAAACAAAGATGCAAGAGTTGATACTAGAAGATGAATCTGTTCACCAGAACAAATGCACCTAGCATTCTCATCTATGATTGAACCAACCTGTTTTGAAGAGTCCAACAAGGATGAATTTTGGAATAAGGCCATGGATGAAGAATTGGATCAAATAGAGAAAAATGACACTTGCGAATTGGTTCCAAGACCAAAGGATAAGAATGTGATCGGCACAAAGTGGGTATACAGGAATAAATTGAATGAAGGTGGACATGTTACAAGAAACAAAACTATATTGGTATGTAAAGGATATGCATAGGTTGAAGGAATCGACTTTGAAGAGACTTTTTCCCCAGTTGCCAGAATGGAAGAAATCTGATTGGTTTTAGCTTATGCATGCTCTAAAAATATTAAAGTGTATAAGATGGATGTAAAATCAGCTTTTCTGAATGGGGAACTTGAAGAAGAAGTCTACATTGAACAACCAAAAGGATTTCAGTTGTCAGAGAATGTATATTATGTGTGTAAATTAAAGATTGCCTTGTATGGTCTAAAATAGGCTCCTAGAGCATGGTACTATAGACTGGATAAATATCTACAATAGGCAGGGTTCAAAAAAGGAAGTGTAGACAACAACCTCTACATCAAGGTAACTCAAGATAGTATTTTATTAATTGAAGTTTATGTTTATGATATTATTTTTGGAAGTACTGATGACATGTTAAGCCAAAAATTTGCAAAGGACATGCAAAATGAATTTGAAATGTCATTACTTGGAGAACTATCCTTCTTTCTGGGTTTTCATATACGTCAAAGCAACCAAGAAATTTTTATTTCTCAAACCAAGTATATCAGAGAAATGCTAAAGAGGTTTGGAATGGACGATTGCAAACCAGTTATCACTCCCATGCAAACCAGTTGCAAGTTGAGCAAATATGATGATTCAAAGTCTACAAATCAGAGCCAATACAGGTCAATGATTGGTAAACTACTATATGTGACAACATCCAGACCAGATGTAATGTAGGTGGTTGGACAGGTGGCACGATTTCAAGTAGCACAAAAGGAATCACATGTATTAGCAGTGAAGAGGATTTTCAGATAAATCAAAGGAACAAAAGAGTTTGGATTATGGTATCCAAAAGGAAAGGATCTATCACTTATTTCCTACACAAATGCAGATTGGGTAGGTTACCTTGAAAACCGACGAAGCACTAGTGGAGCAACATTCTACTTGGATGAGTGTTTAGTATCATGGCTAAGCAAGAAACAATCATCAATATCTTTATATACAACCGAGGCAGAGTACATTGCAACAAAAACATGTTGTACATAGGTTCTATGGATGAAACAAACTCTGACATATATACAGGTTGAGTATGCTGAGCCCATTCCAATCTATTGTGATAATACAAGCGCCATCAATATCTCAAAGAACCTGGTGATGAAATCCAAGACAAATCAAATTCCAATCAAGTATCACTTTCTACGGGAACAGATTGCAGAAACGAACATCAGAGTTGAATATGTGGGCACAAAATAACAAGTGGCAGACATCTTTACAAAACCGCTTCCATGGGAAGCCTTTGCGTATCTTTGCTAGAGACTCAGAGTTATTTCTACTCCAAAATTAATGCTTTTGAATCCTTATCTTATATGTATTAAATGTACATGAGGAAGCACCATAAAGAGGACAGTTTAGCTTGGGAGATCAGACGAGTTAGTTAGGGGGAGAAAACCCAAATGGAAAGCTACCTTTTCCATTGATGACAAAGGGGGAGATATTTATCAGATGCATAGGACAGAGACATGGTTCCAGAGGGAGTGTTGGTCACAAAGATGCATGCATGGTTCCAGGGGGAGCATGAGTGATATGATTTCAGTATTTCATAAGAGTGTTTCCATCAATGCCAAGGGGGATATTGTTGATTAATTTGGTTGGTTGTCATTGATGTCAACCCTTGAAGAAAGTTCGGTAGCAAATTCTAGTAGCACAAAGGTTTGGGTAATATACCCAGGTTTTTTTGATGTATAATGGTTTGAGTTTCGATATATTTTCAGGTAAGACTATTGTAGATGGATAATACATGTCATGCCATTTCTGGTGGTATGTGGAATGTCACATAGCTCCTCACGGTTTGAGATTTATGGCCTTACGAATTTGGAGGACCCTCATATGTTGGCTTGAAGCCCCAAAAGGTCAAAGAAGTCAAAGTTCTTGCAAAGAAGAAATGATTTAAATAATAAAGTGAAGTGACAAAGTAAAAAAGGATTATTTAAATAATAAAGTGAAATGACAAAGTCAAAGAGGATTATTTAAATAATAAAGTGAAGTGACAAAGTCAAAGAGGATTATTTAAATAATAAAGTGAAGTGACAAAGTCAAGAAGGATTATTTAAATAAATAAAGTAAATGGAGAACCTTTTAATTATGGAAAGTGGTTAGAAGTGGGTTATCCCTAAAATAAGGAAATTGGGTTAAGATGGTTAAAAGGTAACCCCTTGAGGAAGCTACATGAAAGTATAAATAAGAGGCAAGGCTCTCTCATTTTAATCACACTTGAGCATATTGAATATCTATAGGTGACCGAGGTAACCAAAGGATATCTAAGCCAAATTTTAGAGGGAAGGTGAAGTAAAGAAGGCCAAAATTCAAGGGAGGATAAATTCTTTTGATGATGCTTTCTAAGGTATGTTATTTACAGGTCATCTCACCATTTTTGCAATAAGTTTTTTTCTAGAATGATTCAGACCATGAAATTGGGAGGCCATTGAGAAAACATATCCAATTAGCTATGGTATGAATTTAAGTTTGTGGGTCGTTGTATTTTTGGAGTTACACTCCGTGGAAAATAGGGTTTGTGGCTAGTAAGAACACAGGTCAGAACTTATTCATAACATATCCAAATTCAGTAAGACCAAATGTGTTGGTTAGAGTGCAATATGTAGTATTATGTGTAAAATTTTCATATCCATACACAAATATTTTGTGCGGGGAACGCTCTACAAGTTCGCTCTTTAGAATAATCCAGAATTCAACAAGGTATGCCATTTTTGCTATAACTCATTTTTTGAGAGGTTACAAGTAGTGACACCTGGAGGAATTGCATAAAACACATCGAAGAACATTGTGTACTATTTTTAGATCTTTATTCATTACAGGTACATAGTTATGATTATTTCAAGTTAGGGTTGTTGACTAATCCAAAACTAGTCATGTGAGACTAAAGTAAAGTTTGATGAAAATGTTAGTCTCTTGTTGTTAAAGTTAAGGAAGGTTTGAAGGTTGAGGTATAGGTTGGTGCATGGTTGATGCACTTGTTTATGGTATAGGTTGAGGTACAAGTTGATGCATGGTTGATACATGGTTCAAGTTATTTGTACAGGTTGTTTGGTGCAGGTTTATTGGTACAGATTTACAGGAATATATCTCGCAGTGATAGTGTGACAATGGTTCCATCATTCTACTTATATGTCAGGGTGGTTAGATGGGGCAAGGACATGTGGTTGTAGCCAAAGAACATAGGGAGTTGTAGCCTCCTTCTGGTTATAGCTAGAGAACTGGGGAGTTGGAGCTTTCCTCAAGTTGTAGCCTGAGAAACTAGGGGGTTGGAGCCTCCTTCCAGTTGCAGTTGGAAAACAAAGGAATTTGGTGCTTCCAATGAATGTAATTCTCAAGACATATAAGAAAAAACATTTTGTGGTTTTCTCTTGCTTTGGGTTTCCACGTAAAAACATTGGTGTACTGTGTATGTGTATGATTGTTCATTTGTTCATTGCTTATTTACTCTGCAAATATTGGATGATAATTCTACATTGATATAACACTTGCATTATATGGTTAAAAAAGATTACATTTCTCTATTACTGATTCACCCCCTCTCAGTAATCCAACAAAGAAGGATAATTGGCTGAAAGTTTTTCTATACTTGTGCATTTTTGGTATCTCTCTCTCTCTTGAAAATGATTTATGGTGTTATCTTTTGGTAAATTGGATGAGAAGAAGTGATGCACACCTCTTGAAGGATTTCTCTTGTTCACTTGGATGATATTTTTCATGGTGAAATAAGGTTTGAAATATCATTTCTTGGAATTGGTAAGGAAAAATATGCATATGCTAATTATTTCTTGCTTATATTTATTTATTGTTGGTTAAAACTATAGGATGAGTATGTTGGATACACCCTCCATCATTTATTCATATTTTTGTTAAGGTTATAAGTCATTTTTTAGCAAGGGTTGCTAGGAGAAGTACAAGTGTGTACACCCTCCTAGATTTACCCTAAGTTGGTTGGCATACCCTAGAGAGTAAGAGGATTTACACACCTAGGGATATTGTTGATCCAACTTTTGTGTTAACGACCCCATTCACCCAATTTTAAAGGCACTAATCTAATCTGTTATTGCATTGGAGAAGTAAAATACTCACATCGAAAAACATGATTTTACGAGATATTGAATTTGTTCAAAGTGGAATCAATTCTTTTCATTAATTGATTTCTTGAGCCACTAGGGCGTTTTGATTGGTCAAGGATACCTTGCTTCTATTACAAATTTCTGCTACAGAAATTAGGGCTGCAACAAACTCTCTTTTTCAAGCTTAATTTCTCACTCTTTTAAAGTTGGAAATAGTTGAAAAGTTGCTATTGTTAATCTACTTGATGTTGGCTATTGTTGGGAAATTCTTTCGACAATTCCTTGGGGTAAAAGTTGATGTTGTATAAAATCACTTCTACAACCACTTTTATTTCATAAATATACTATGAAAACTTATCTTACAACCATCTAAATACCACTAAAGTTGTGCTAAAGTGTTGAGAAGTTATCTACATGTTTTAGGCTTCATAACTCAACTAGTCTTTGATGATTTAAGTGGTTTGATATGTAGTAGTTACTTGAATTCATCGCTGATACTGGTGGTTGGGTTGGGATTACCCAACCTATAACTTGTGAGATGACATTTTGGCATCGTTTCCAGGTAGGATTTTGAATCCTCTTTTGAACCCTAACGACACTTTGGAAAGTTTTCCCAAAGCCTTTACCCTTAGCTTGTCTAGAGACTTCATTGAAGAACATTCCCTTTTCCACCCTCGATGATCTCTTCTTAAGGATCATATGGCAACTCCACCTTTCCTTAACCCACCTTTCCATAACCCACCTTTCCTTGTTTACTCCTTTCCATCCTTTGATGAGCCTTTATCTCATCTATCTAATCCATTGAGGTGTCTTTTCAATCAATGGAAATATGGCACCATGGGATGAACCCTCATCCAGAACTTGTTATGCCTATAAGAGGGAACTTTTACATATGGAAAAGGGAAAGGTTGTTAATAAAGCTACTGAGGAAATGATGAAACATATACAATATTTATTTCCTACCAAAGAACTATCCCTTGAGAATGAAGAAAGTTACCAAGAAGATCTTGATGAATTTTCTCATGTTGAATATCTATACGATACATTTTATGAATATAAAGTGTTCATACCTTCCCTTCTACTTGACAAAGACATCCAAGACTCTATTCCTCCTACACATCAAGAAGAGAACACATTGAGTTGTGAACCTTTCGAAGATATTGATGATACTTTACTCCATGACCTCAGAAGTGAAGAAGTATTGGAGGAAACCTTGGATATTATAGATCCTCTTGAAGAAAAGAGAACAAATAACTATGCACTAAGGATCAAACCTCTTCTGATGAAGAGGCAATGGAGGGGCATGTCCATAAGAAGAAATAAGAATTCTGATAAAGTGAAACATATTGATGCACCACTATCTTTTCTCTCCACCTTGCTTTCCTCCCGCACATGATGTTGAAGAAGCGATCAGTCTTGATGATGAATAATTTGAAGATCCGGTTGAAGATTTCCATGCCTCTACTCCTCGTGCACATGAAGACAAAGAGATAATATTTTTCAGTCATGATGATGGTCTATTGAAAGAAAATTTAGATATTGTTGATGAGCATATAAACACTTTTATACAGACTAGAAAATGCAGGTGGGATCTTGGTCATATTATTTTTTATAAAGACTCTATTTACGACATTGAGGGTAGTCCTGGAGAAAAGGAGTTTTAGTTTTCATCTTCAAAGGAATAATTTTCATGCATATATGATTCATATGTTTAGAAGCTTGATGATGACATGATTATAGATTTATTTGAGGATGACCAGTCGCAACATTTTCAAGATGATTTTCAGTCATCCCTTGGGACTTGTGATGCATATCTTTTTGGGATGCAAACTTGTTGTATGAGGACTCTCAACCACCTTCTTTAGCAATTTTTAAAGAATACTAGGACATGACCATCCCAGAGCGATCAGAGGTTCACTCAACAAAGAGGAAGTATTTTCATATCGAGGATTTCTACAAGGACTCAGAGATGAAGAGGTCATGTTTTCTTTCTCTAGACCCGAGGTTGTCCCTTACCACATATCTTCTCCTTCGGAAACCCATGTAGTCTTCTTCGGATCTCTCATGTCCTCTCAGTCTTCAACAAGCAGTGGATCTTTGTGTGTGAATGGAGATGAATCATTGTCTATATACGTAGTCCTTTCCAGAGATGGGTTGATCAAGATTATGGATATCACTTCAGGTAGGATTCCTCATATGATCATAGTTTTGGGTATTCTTTCCAGCAGGATTTCCTCCCTCCCACCCATCTCCATGAGTTTCATTTCACGATTGATTATATATCCATTTATTCTCATGATAATTACATGCTTGACTTATCTTTGTTGGTTTACATAATCAAGCACAAGGGGAGATACTTTGATGGGATGATCAACTGGTTGCATTGGTTCTATGACTTCACCTAACAGCATCTATCGCCTAATCTTCTGGGCCCCAAGGCCCCTAGGTAAGTAGGTAGGTCACCTTTATTTCCTTGGATTTTCATCTTTATTTCTCATATTATTTTAGATGCATTTCATATTTCATTTTTCTCTACTTTCATATTGATTTCATGTTTAGTTTAGAAATTTTTGAAAAATTGCTAAATTTTTCTTTTTTAGATTAGTGTCCATTTGGATTTTGATGTATATGGATGAAAGGTGATAGAACCACCCTAGATTTTATGGTTTTATGTTTCAGTGTAGTCACAATTCTATTAGGAGATGTTGCAGTTCTCATACACTCTACGGTGAGCACATGTCCCTAAATAGGAGCCAGACGTTATCCCCATTTTGTGGGATAACTAAGGAGATGATGTCTTGAGGCCCTTAGGTTGAATATATGGAGTGCCGAGAGACCACATGACTAGCAGTGTCCACTTGCAAATATGGAAATCCACTTTATCACCATTTTCTGATCCATTTTCATCACATCCACCACACCAACTAGCTTATGGAAGGCAGATGGGTCTTTCTCCATGGAGTATAAGTCAGGTATTGTGGTATCTAATCACCCTAATATTTGAGATGACCCTTACCTAACTAGTACCTACTGGGTGTAACTACTCAATAGTCCTCTGACCCATAAATGAATTACCAGTCAAGCCGGTATCTTGAAGGCCATCCTCAAGAGTTAATGAGGAGATGGGGTAGGGTACCCATCTGTAAGGCTTCTAGGTCTGACCACGAATTGGGATTCGGACCCACGCAACCTTGCTGAGGAAGGAAATAAATGAGGACATAGACAGATCTGCGATATAAGAGAGTAAAAAAAACACTCTCCCGAGAAGAGCAGTGAACGAACTTCGATTCTAAAGTTGAGACGAAAAATTGAGCAACAAGATCGATCTGGATGAAAGAAGCCATGGAATAGATTTGGCTACAAGCTAATAAATGGAGCTAACGAGTGACTGAGGAAGAACTCGTGCATACATCCTTGCTTGGAGCATAGAAAACTAGACACCCAGTTCCTGTGGGAGAAGGAGAGTAACCTTCGTCCCTGACTGTTGTGGAGCAAAGAGAAAGAATCTCTCTCAGAGCATCATGGTCTGTCTCGGGGGTGGCCAGTGGTAAATCCGTTAGGAGTGACTGTGCCTATGGTTGGGAGGAAATAGGCACCCCTTTTAGCAGTTGCTTCACATTTTCCAGTTCTGATAAGTATTTTCATACTCTGTGTATTATATTGAATGTGATGATGAAATATCTAAGTTTATGATTCAATCTTTCAATATCTGAACAATTATTAGAAAATATCTGTGATTTATGTAAACTGTTGTATCTATAAGATCTTTCATTTTATCTCAGTTTGCTGCTAGATAGTTATGAGATACGAAGCCACAGGACAGAAGGGGTATGATCGACTGAAACGCCTAAGTCCTACCAACCCTGTGAAGTTTACCTTAGCGAGAGCATCATAATTCGAATTTTGTGGGAGAAGTGGCATTTTTCCTTTATACCATTCACCCATCAAACCGAGGGCTCGTGCCCATGCCCTTAACATATTTACTACAGAGAGGATATTGTGTTTATCCCTTACGCTTTTCCAAGAGACCCATGTGACCAGGGTCTGGGGACCCTACGCTAGTTTCAAAGGAGCTAGCCATTTAGGACTTTGGGACTTACGTCCCCACAATCCTCTGAAATAGTCGAAGGTAGGAGTCGCGAATCGATGAGGGTCGTCGATTTGGAGACCCAGTGTAGACCTCTACCATCCATTGGATTGGACGTAGGAGGGGAATCATTAAGTGCTTTGGTGATGTCTTACTTCGGGAGAATAGGAGTGCTCTAGCGACGAAACTCCCGAACGTCAGAGTCCTGGAGTTAATCCGAACTGTTGAAATTGGTGGGACACGTGTCCATAGATCTATGGTTATCTGGGAGTTTGGGTATTCATATAATCAAGAGACACACAAGTTTCCACCGAAGCTCTATGATACAGAGTAAACCCTGGCTGTAGATGCTAGGTATAGCAACAGATCGATTGTGGTCTGGAGGGAAAGCCAGGAGACACACACACCAAACTCTTGAAATGTCGAACTATCGAAGCAATGTGCACAGTCGATCCTCGAATCCTTCAGGATCCTTCCGAGTCATCGATATAAAGGACCCACCCTTGACTAACTAAATAACCAGGAACGCGTCGTGGAGCAACACATGCCCCCTCCACGTTCCTCGTAAAGTGTTGACCATTGAACTAGGACCGTTGGATGAGGGAGTACGTGGCAAGCGATCCCATAGTCCGGAGGAAACCGACCAAGATTTTACGAAGTATGAAATCACCAAAGTTGTGAGTGCCGAAGTGAATCTTGACCGTTGGTCAAAGAGGACACATGGCGCAAGATCCAAGAGTCCAAAGACTTAGCTCTTCGGGGGATTTGTGTCGTGAGGATTTGGTAAGCACCGAAGACGTGAAGTAATGATAATCATAGATCTATGGATCTATGTGGGATCTTGCGGACTGTTAGATTGAAAGGATGAGTTGATATCAGTCTATGATGATGTGGCTTACTGACATCATCATGGGTGATGTGGACCCGCTTTATGTGTGCCACGTGTCATCTGGTTTTGGACAATTCATGTACCCACTGTGCCTGTTAGAGAATGACATGTGTCACCCCCTATCGAGGACATGTGTCACCCCTTGCCCCTCGCCACATGTCAATTTATGGTTTGTGGCCTCCTAGCCTACATGGCTGGTGATGTGACCGAGACTCTGGGAGTTTGGATAGCTTCGAGAGTTTGAAAGATGAGGGCATGGTACAATTTAGGAAAGTCCAATGCAAATCGCTGAACATCGATCACCGATGGGCCAAGGCCACATGGCAAGATATCGGGAATTCAGGAGTTTGGTATAGTGGGGTAAAAAGGAATGCTTGACTAGAATCGTTGATCGCCGAAGGGCTAGGGGCACGTGGAAATATTTCAGCACTTCGGGGATTCAGAAAGAGATGGGTTACGCGTAGATCACCAAAGCCCCCTCCTTACTATATGATATCGATGGAGGATGTGAACCGTGGATATCCTTCATGGTTTGGTGATCTGATATTTTGACAACAGTTTTGGGAACTCCCGAAGTCCGAGAACTTCTGAAACGTCAAAACCTTTGCCAACGCAGGTTCTGAGCCCCTGGTTTTCAGCTTGAGGTCACGAGGAAGACCTCGCTAGCTGGTCCAAGCATCCAGTGAGAGATGTAAGTTTCAAGGAAGCTGATTAAGAAGGTTTTACTTAAGTAAGGGACCCAAACTGAGCCAGGGAAAGTGAAAATTTGATGCCCCATCCCAAGAAAGGCTATTTAGGGGTTGGGTGTGTTACAAGTTTTGAGAAATTTTTAGTGGTTAAATACCTTGCTGTAATAACAAGTTTGTTACTTCCATAAGGCTCATAAATATCATTGCAGTTAGATTTTTATGACAACCTTGTTTTTTGTGCTAAAGTCTTGTTCTATCATTTTTGAGATAAACTAGTTTTTGTGCTAAAGTCTTTTTATATCATTGCTAAGCTAGTGCCCATGCCCTTAACCTATTTACTACAGAGAGGATATTGCGTTTATCCATTAAAATTTTCCAAGAGACCCATGTGACCAAGGTTTGTGGACCCTGCACTAGTCCAAAAGGAACTATCCATTTGGGACTTTGGGACTTACGTCCCCACAATCCTCCAAAATAGCCGAAGGCCAGAGTCGTGAATCGACGAGGGCCGTCAATATGGAGACCATGTGTAGGCCTCTACCAATTGTTATATTGGACGTAGGAGGGGAAGCGTTAAGCGCTTCGATGATTTCTTACTTTGGGAGAATAGGAGTGGTCTAACAATGAAACTCCCGAACGCCGTAGTCCCGGAGCTAATCCAAACTGTTGAAATTGGTGGGACACATGTCCATAGATCTACAGTTATCCAGGAGTCCATGTATTCAGCTAATTAAGAGACGTGCAAGTTTCCCCTGAAGCTCTATGATCCAGAGTAAACCATGGCCATAGATGCTAGGTACGCGTGGCGACAGATTTGGTGTGGTCTGGAGGGAAAGCCGGGAGACACACAAACCGAACTCCTGAAATGCCAAACTCTCAAAGTAATGTGGACCGTCGATCCTTGAATCCTTCAGGATCCTTCTGAGCCATTGATCTAGAGGATCCACCCTTGACTACCCGACTAACCGGGAACATGTCATGGAGTGACACGTGGACCCTCCTTGTTCCCCATCAAGTGTTGACTATTGAACTAGGATCGTTGGATGAGGGCGTACATGGAAAGAGATTCTGTAGTCTGGAGATTTCATAATATGAAGGAAACTGGCCAAGAGTTTATGAAGTATGAACTCTCCGAAGTCACGAGTGTCGAAGTGAATCTCGATCGTTGGTTGAAGAGGACACGTGATGCAAGATCCAAGAGTTTGGAGACTTATCTCTTTAGGGGATTTTCATTGTGAGGATTCAGTAAGCGATGAAGCTCGAAGTTGCGAAGTAATGATAACTGTAGATCTATGGATCTACATGGGATCTTGCGGACCGTTAGATTGAAAGGCTGAGATGATATCAGTCTATGATGACGTGGCTCACTGACGTCATCCCAAGTGATGTGGAACCGCTTTACGCATGCCATGTGTCATCCAGTTTTGGACAATTCACATACCCACTGTGATTGTTATAGAATGGCACGTGTCACCCCCTATTGAGGACACACGTCACCCCTTGACCCTCGCCACATGTCAATTTCTGGTTCGTGGCCGCCTAGCCTACATGGCTGGTGACATGACCAAGAATTTGGATAGATTCGGGAGTTTGAAATATGAGGGGCGTGATACAATTTAGGAATGTCCAATGCAAATCGTTGAAAGTCGATCACTGATGGGACAAGGCCATGTGGCGAGATATCGGGAGTTCATGAGTTTGGAATAGTGGGGTAAAAAGGAATGCTCGACAAGAATCATCGATCGCCAAAGGGATAGGGCCACGTGGCGATATTTCGATGCTTCGGGGATTTGGAAAAATAAGTGTTATGTGTAGATCGTTGAAGCCCCCACCTTACCGTAGGATCTCTATGGAGGATGTGGACCATGGATCTCCTTCGCGGTTTGGTGATCTGATATTTTGACAACAGTTTTTGGAACTCCCGAAGTCCAGGAACTTCTGAAGTGCCAAAAACTTTGCTAAAGTAGGTTCCGAGCTCCTAGTTTTCAGCCTGAGGTCACAAGGAAGACCCTGCTAGCTGGTCCAAGCACCCAGTGAGAGATGTAAGTTTCAGGGAAGTTGATTAAGAAGGTTTTACTTAAGTAAGGGACCAAAACTGAACCAGGGAAAGCAAAAAATTGATGCCCCATCCCTAGAAAGGATATTTATGGTTTGGGTGTGTTACAAATTGGTATGAGATCATTGAAACAACACTTGGCCTGCTTTGGCTCATGCACGAGTCGCATACAAAATTTATTAGAAAACTTATGGGGTAACTCCCTACCTTACCCCTTTTACTGTGGATAGATGTTTTGGAAGTCTGCACTGTAGGTGGCTAATGTTTCCAAATAAAGAACTGATTTAACCTTGCAATGATATGTGTTGTTCATGAATTGGTAGATTAGTAACTAACATAAAATGTTTTATCCACACTTAAGCAGTCAGTGAACAATAGGAGAAATACAACGTAAAGGATGGTGACACATCAAGAGTTGAGGGAGAGCTCCCACAATAGAGAGGAAGAATCTGATGAAAGGAGGGTGGTGGAAACCCCTCCAAATTTGGCCAAAACTGTAAGAAGCCTCATGGAAGAATTATTGAGTTATAAGTCTGACAATGAAAGGATGATCAAGGAGTAGGAAAAGTAGACAGAAATTAATGCAATCCTACTGCAAAGTCTATCATATATACAAAGGAAACTGCAACATGGTCCAGCTGCCAGTCATGTGGGCATGCATCATACTAAGAAAACTACAAGTCCACCTGAGAGACATAAGCATGGTCCTGAAAGTGGCCACACTGAGAGGAGAAATTCAAAGAAGGCCCAACATGGGGCCAAGAGACATTCAATGGAAGATTCCTTTGGTGAGGACACTGAGAACTCCAAGGAATTTTCTAGTGGTAAAACTATTTCCCATTCTCAGACAAGAGTAAAGAAGAGGAAACATTCCAAGAGTCGTGACCTTGAAGAATTAAAGAAAGCCAAACCACTCACCTTTGATGGAGATATTAATAAGGGGGAAGAAGCATAAGTTTGGCTACTTCTCTTGAAGAAGTACTTCAGAGTCCATGACTACTCTGAAAACTTAAAGGATCGGATAACCATTTTAAACTTGAATGGGAAAGATTCCATTTGGTGGGAAGACCTTAGGAATGTTAAAGGAGTCCATGATAAGGACTTGTCATGGAAACAATTTGAGAAATACTTCAAGAAGAAGTACATGTCCAAAAATTACTTTGATGGGAAGACCAAGGAGTTCTATGAACTCAAGATGGGACAACTCACCATAGATGAGTATATAAACAAATTTCTCAAGCTGATGAGGTATATGCCCTACATAAAAGATGAAAATGTAAAGATGCAACAATTTATTAGTGTCTTACCTCAGTCCTACCGGGACAGAATAAAGCTTGATGAGCCAAAGACCTTAGAAGATACTATTTGAAAAGCAAGGTATTGCTATGAGAAATTCAAGAGTAAGACAAAACCCTGTGAAGACTTGAAGAAGAAAAACAATTCATAATTTAAGAAGAAGGGGTTTGAACCCTCGAAATTCAAGAACCCTGGTAAGAGCTCTAGGATGAGCCTTCCTGCCAGAAGTGTGTATCAACAAAATTTTCCATCCCATAGTGGAAATAAACCATTCATAGCAGCTCCAAGTAAGACTGAAAATACGAAGAGAGAAACCTTGAAATGTTGGGGTTGTGGAGAGGAACATCTTCAGAGGGACTTCCCACATAAGCAACATAACCTTGGGAGGGTCTACAATGTCCAAGATGATACCACAGTCAATGATGTGTCTAGGAGCCTGCCACAAATTTATGCAGCCTTGGATAATATACAAGTTGACCACCAAGCTTCAGTGGTGGAGATGGAAGGTACGATTTTTTTTTTTTTTATACTGGTGGAATCGACAACTCGTGGTTCTTGTATTCACATGACATAGGGTCGATACCCATCCGCTACCACTATAAGCTCTAGGTGCATCCACACATCTTGCAAGAATGGAGCATGAGTAAATCAGGGTGAGAATCGAACTTGAGACCTCCTTTACATATTTCCTTCCATTTACATGACACTTGCCAATCGGTCTACACCCCTGCGGGCGAGATAGAAGGTGCAATTTCCAACCATCCTGTTTCTATTTTAATTGAACCTGGTTCTAATTTGAGTTATGCTGCCCCTCAAACTATTGAGAAATGTAAATTGAAACAAGTTAAACATGTTAAATCATGGTTGGTACAACTAGCCACTGGAACCAAAAGAAAAGTAACATAGGTCATACCAGCATGCCAATTGGTCATGAGTGGGTTGTTGACTAAGACAGCTGAGAGGGGGGGGGGTGAATCAGTTGTTACTGTGCTTAAACAATTTTATGCCTATTAAAACATTGTTACTCTCCTCCAAGTGATCATCAAGATTATACAAGACACAAGCAACATAAATAATGAACATCAATCACACATATAATATACACAGAGACAGATATTCATGAGGAAACCCATAAAGGGAGAAAACCTCTTCTTCTTAGAATGATAAGAAGTCTTTTAAGTTCTGTACATCATCTATCTTTGAGAACCCACTCAAAATGAGGCTACAACCTCTTCTTTAACAATATGCAACTTGTATAGAGAACCAACCCTCAAGTTTCTCTAGCACCCACTAGAAAGAATCATATTTTCTCCTTATGATTTCTAGCACCAACTGGATGGAAGCACCTACTTCCACTTATACAAGCACCAACTTGCACACATAAAACTCTTCGTTTTCCCTAACACCACCCTGCCACCCTGTTTTCTAGCCACAACTAGATGGAAGATACAACTCCCAGTATTCAAGCTCCAACTTGAATAACAGAGGACCACATTCCTCCCTAGAACCACCCTACCACCTTGTTTTCTAAATATTTGTTTGTTTAATACCTTACGACAATACTAATATTTCAACACTTACCACTTCTTCTCTGTTTTGCAATTCTGCTCTGCTTCTGTCTGTTCATACTTGGCTCCACTTGCTCTCTCTTTCATCTGCTCTTTCTCTATTCTTCTCATGCTCTTAGATTCTTGTACATTCTGCTCTTTTCACCATTTCTGCTCTGTCCAACTTATGTTCTTCATCTTTGAATTTGTTCTCTCTCTGTTCATACTGTAATTTTCATTACATACGGTTCAATTCATTTTGCAGAGAAACGACAACTTCACTCTGTCACAACATTATACTTTTATGCATTCGCTCATGAACTGTTACACTCCGAATCTCAAATGCCCAAGAACAGAATATCCAACACCCAAGAACAATGATTCAGTTAGTATAACTGAATCATAACTTATCAATAAATCATGAAGTGAAAAAGTAACCCTTCGATTAGATTGTCGATTTAATCACGGTCGTTGGATTATATGCACAGAGGATTTTTGACTTTTCAATGTGTAAAATATAGTGTCCACAGATTTGAATGATTGAGATCAAACTGGAGGATGAAGCCAGAGATTAACGATTCAAATTACATCGGGTCCTCGAGAACTATACCCGTGTGAACTAGCATTGGGCGTAATATTCCTCTACACATGACCACTAGCTATGACCACTCGCCAACCAAGAAGGAGTTTCGCGACTTCACACATCGAATATTCTGCTGCGAGTCACCTCGATTCTTCCAACTCCCGAAACTCCAAGGTAGAGCCTATAAACACTAGCTCCTTCCCTTATTCTTCGCTGATGTGACCTTGGCTGTGTCCATACACCAATCAAAAAGGCGTTCACGACTTCATGTTTCAGATATTTTGCTGCGAGTCACCTCTATTCTGCCAACTCCCGAAACTCCAAGGTAGAGCCTAGCAACACCTTCCCCTAGTCACCGTTGATGTGACCACTGGTTGTGACTTGGGGTGAAGAACTTCGACAATTCACGTTTCCCAAACTCGCAAGTTATCTCTCTTGCTTTCTTCGATGTCCGAACTCCTGAACTCTGAACTTTTTCGTGCTAGATCGAAGGTCCACAATCCTCTGTGATCCTATGGCCCAGATCGCCTCTTCTCACTTCGGGTCTTCGCGTTTCGCGATGTCGAAAGTTAGTCAGATCAACGGTCCATGACCTTTTGTGATCCGACTGCCTATTGAGCACTCAACACACCCTAAAAAGTCTATGTCCATTTCTACTTTTTGGGTACCACTTGATCCTTTGCACTGTATGTTTTCACTTTAGTATGAAACTGATCTTGTGCTTGTCTTTTATGTTTCATGTTTTGATTGTTTAAAGTCTGCTTGAACATACAACAAATAATCATGCTAACTTTAAAAGGGACTTAACAACTTAAGGAATCGACAATCTAAAGCTTTCCCCAACACGCTTAGGAAGTTTGACATCGGCAAAGGTTAAAGGTGACAAAAATCGCTTGAGTAGTTTAAAATAGCCGAGCGCCGATCTTCATCGACGTCGGTGGACGAAATTCTCTCTTTTCTACAAATGAGGTTTGGAGGGAAAATGAAAAATTAAACGTCGTGCAAGGAGAGGAGTGGTATCGATGACCGCCGACACCCAAAACGTTTTCGGTGACAAAAGGTTACGAAGATGATAACCCGCCAAGATGTTGAACACTTAAACTTTCCCCGATCACCGATCCCCGATATCATCAGCGTTAGAAGTTTTCATCAGGAGGATACTAGTAGAAGTATGCACAAAGATAGTAGCTGATCCCCGATCTCTACGCTGGAGAGACACAACGTGATGAGATGTTTTAACCCTTAGATTTGTTAGGTATGATGCATTTAAAATGTTAGTTAATTCGTGGATCGCGCATAAGTTGCTAATACGTGCGCGAATCAAAAGAGACGGTTTACGCCTGCCGATACAATGCATCTTCCTCCGCACCTTCGTCGTCAACTAGTTAGAATTTATTTGCAGAGATCTGATGGTAGTTTATTTTGAATTGCATTCATTACTCATATTAACTCATTGATACGACAGATAGAACCTCTCCAGTTATATTCTCTCGAGTCATTGTGTATGATCCTATTCTGCACGACAAGGAATTCAGAACAAACAGAAGAACAAGGCTAACAATCCGGAGAATATGTCCAAGGTTCATTGAGTATTAAACAACTATCTTAGCAAGCATTACAGGTATGTATCGACTTGTGGTTTTTTACGCTTCATTTTATATGTTCACAACCGAACGTTGCTCTGTACACATGTTTAAAGGGCCATTTTAATTGCAGGAAAAATGCCTCCAAAGAATCCTCCCCAGCAGTTGCAAGACAATTAGAATTCGTCCCCAAACCAGTTCCCATCATTAAGATAGCTACCAAAAAGGCCTTCGTTCAGCCCCCGACCTTCGGAGACACAAAGGAAAACATTGGAGCCAAAACAACATTTCCTCACTGGGAAGAATTTTTTAAGAAAATCAAGAAGGAAGAACCCCTCGAGTATATCCTGCACAACGATTTTGATACAAAGAAACGCGATGGTGATGTCCTCCCAAATATCTGTAGGGATTATCTGCACATGGTGGAAAGCCGAACTTCGGTGTTTCCTTGCATTGAGCTCCTAAAGTGGCTCATTGACCACACCGATGAAAAAAAATGTTTGATTAATCATGATAACGAAGGATGCATCGACGTTTTCTTTCCATCATAGGTTCAGAGTTACTACAGGCTCAGGGAGCCAGAATAAAAGCTGAGCATTGATTTCGTTGTGATTTTTTATGCAGCACACGATACCAGAAAAATCATGGCGTCATGGTGGAGGGAAGACAAAAAATTAATGAACCAAACTGTCAGCTGGTATCCAACGACCAATCTAAGGGAACCATACATATATCTCATGGCTCTTCTCTGCAGGTTGCATGGGGAGAAAGATTGCTCCCGGTTTTCAAAGGCTTGGATGCCTTTAGCTTTTACAGTGGCTATTTCAGGCATGGGCTTCAATTGGGGTGCCATCATCTCCAAACAACTAATCACTTGCATAAGACAAGCCCAGACGCCGAAAGAGGGAGAAAGACCCTCCTTCTACATGGCCTCGTATCTGTTGGACATCATTTGCGCCAGGAACGTTTTCTCTGGAATGAACTTAAACTGGCACTCCTCAGAGCTCTCGATCCATGTATACTTTAGCATCTTATGGGAAAACAGGTACAAAAAATCTTATGCTCTTATCTGTGACCAGTGGCCCGACGGAGCCAAGCGGCCCCGGTTCCATAAATCCCGGTAACACCAACGGGTTAGGCAACCCTGAATCCACAACATCATCGGTCAATTCCCCAGTGGGTGCAACAACTCAACCAGAGACAGGCTGGGTGTCGATAGAAAAACAAGAGCTTAATCCCCTAAGCAAACTTATACATACATACACACACACACACACACACACACACACATATATATATATATATATATATATATATATATATAGTGACGACGAGAGCTCGGAGCCATTTCAAGACACCCCTGTGCATGTCCAAGAGGAAGAAGGTCCTGAGAAAATTTCTTCCCCTAAGCTTGAAGTTCAAGACAAAGAGGTCTCACAAAAGGAAACAGAAGCCGAAAGCGGGCTCAACACAAAGGAACTCAATGAATCAGAAATCGAAGTGGATCTAAATGACGAGCCCGAATCGAAGGAGACAAGGAAAGAATCCCCGCAAAAGGAAATCAACAGTTCTGTAGTCGATGAGCAAGTAAGTAATGAGTTTGTACCTGACACCTCTATTATGCCCAATACTCAAATCCCCGACGAGCGACAAGTACAGGTTGGACCCACGAGGCACAACGAGGAAGTTCAAGAGCCCAATCTTGAACAAATATACACCACCGGTAGCCTGGGGAACAAGCTCACATGGGGTGATCAACAGATACCAGAGCTAGTAGAAGAGGTAGCAAATATCTATGTGATCTCCTACAATCAAAAGAGAAAGGCCATTATTCAAAGGACTGCAAAGAAAAGAAGGATCACGTTGGATCACTCCATCTTGGTCACTATAGAGGAAAAAATGATCAACATAGCAGACGCTCAGACGTCTGAACTGATCGGCGTGGGAAAGGCCCTCTCGGATGCCACCTTGGATAGAGTTAGGAGAGACAAAAAGGAACTAGCCATTACCCTAAAGGAGATTGAACACTTGCACCATCTGGCCGAATACTACAAAGGCGCCACGTAGACCGCTGTTTATCTGAAAGGTGAGTTCAGAGGAGTTTACAATGAGTTCAAGAAGGAAAGACACCTATTAACTGTGAACATAGCCAAGTTCTAGGAGGACACTCTCATGTTGGACAACTGAGAGGGGGGGGGGTGAATCAGTTGTTACCGTGCTTAAACAATTATGCTTCTTTTAAACTCTTTGCTAAAACACTAAAAGATGATCACAATAATGCAGGGAAATAAACAATGGCACAATCAGCATCAGTCACATATATGAGAAACACAGAGACAGATATTTCCTGAGGAAACCCATACAGGGTAAAAACCTCCTTTTCTTTATATGATAAGTAATAGTTACATTCTTTACATTATCATACATATGAGCACCAACTCATAATGAGGCTACAACCTCTATTTTGCAAGCTGCAACTTGCTGAGAGCACCAACTCTCTGTTTTCTCTAGCACCCACTAGAAAGAAGCACCAACTCCCTGGTTTCTCTAGCACCAACTAGAAGGAATCACCAACTCCCTGAGTGTTTCCAGCACCAACTGGATGGAAGCACCAACTTCCAAATATATAGGGACCAACCTTCATAACAGAGAACAAGAGTTCTCCCTTGCACCACCCTGCCACCCTTGTTTCTCTATCTGCAACCAGATGGAAGATACAACTCCCTGTGTTCAAGCACCCACTTGAACCTCTGAGGACAACAGTCCTCTCGAGCACCTCCCTACCTCCCTAAAATATCATCTTTAAAACTTAAACTCATTACAGCGCAATAAAGTTATTCAATGGCTTACCAGCCTTGTCGTTGTTCTATTACATTGCTCTGTCCTGTCTGCATTAGTGTCTTCTGCACACACCTTGCACTTTCTGTTCTTCTCCATTTATACTCTCTGCACCATGTCCTTTTTTATGCAACCTTCCTCTACTGTGTATTTCTACTCCTGCGCTCTGCCTCCTTGCTCACATTTCAATCCTTCTACACAGCTACCATGACAACTACAACAACAACGGCAACAACAACCTCATCTCTTCTCTGCACTCTGTACTTATAGTTTCTGTGCACCTCGTGCATGCAATGTGTGCCTCACTCTGCATGCTCACACCGTGCCCATGTTCTCCACCTCTCGAGTGCTCTACCTGATACTCATGGTAACTCTTCAGCTTCTCGGGCCCTTTTTACATGCGTTCAACATCACTGGGTGTTATGCTGAGATTCCTCAGCCTCTCTGGCAGTTGAGACTCTTCGTCTTCTCTGTAACAGTCGATCTCATCCTTTCTATTTCAATTACAAGCTATTTTTCTTCCAGAATCACCCACCATGCACAGTCTATCTCATTTTCTTTTACACCCACCTCACCGACGATTTCACTTCGCCTTTTTTTTCAGCCAAAACAAGAACACCTGTCTTAGCAACTGAAACGCTAACTGATTTGTCATTATCAGTCCATTTCTCTTAACAGATTCATAACAGAAGCGTTAATGTGTGGGGAAGAACAACAACCCTCTGATCAATACTTGATCCAACGGTTCAGATCTAATCGGGATTTCACTCATCGCGATTTCGGCATTTGCGATGTCAAAATTCACAAGTCCTCCGGACTCGCGATTCTCCGATTCCCGATGGCTCCTTTCATACGCTATCCCTCTTGAGCTTAGCTCCCGGTCAACGTGACCTTCACTCCGTGACCACAACCTTATGTCTCTCTATCGGGGTTTCGGTGTTTTCAGTGACGAGATGCACACGTACTCGGAACACCCGATTCTTCGATCCCGGATGTGCTCCTTTCCCGAGCTTTAGCCCCTTCCGGCTACACAATGGTCCATGTGACCGTCAACACATGACCTCGGTCAAACCTCTCATCGGGGTTTCGGCATTTTCGATGTCATCATGCACATGCCTATAGAATTCCCGATCCCCGATTCTCCGATGAAGGAAATCAACGGTCCAGATCTCATTCTTATCCAACGGCTGTGATTACATCGCGAAATCGCATATCACGATTTCGGATTTCTTGATGTCAAGAGATTTGGCATTACAAAGTCCCGATCCTCGATACTCTGCTAACGTCACACGTGGTTTGACACGTGTTAAATACTGCCACGTGTCACTCTGATTCGTGACTTACATGTGCCTGAAGTGTTGAATCTTCCTGCCACCTGTCATTACCTGGTTGTGCCACGTGTCCCTAGCTGACGTGGACTACTGTCGTGAGTTGGATCGACGGTCTAGATCACATGTTGATCTGACGGTGCAGATTCAGTCGGGATTTCGCATATCACGAAATCGGGGTTTTCGTTGCATTGTGTTCTTTGCATATTGAAATCTCGATCCCCGAAACTCCGATGAAGCCTCCTGTCTACAAGTGGATGGTCCCGATCTCTGCTTGATTTAACGGCTGCGATCAAATCGAGAAATCGCATATCGCGATTTCGGGGTTTTCATTGTCGAGTGAATTGGACATTTCAAAGTCCCGATCCCTGAATCTCTGATGAAGCTTCCTGGCTGCCACGCGTCCATATGAATGGACGGTCCATATCCTGTCGGAATTTCACCTTGGCTTTTCCCGATGATAAACCTTGTGCATCTCTTGTCCGATCTGACAGCTAGGATTCTCTCTCCAATATCCCGACGACTTGTCCGGGATTTCTCCTCTGCACACTAGGGCTTAACCTCCGTGCACTTTCTACAGATCCTGTGGCTGACGGGTATCTGCTTCCAATCTGACGACTCAGATCACTTCTTCTG
>ML793277.1:62606-73197 GCA_009831015.1 Picea engelmannii | reverse complement strand
ACAATCAACATCAGTCACATATATGAGAAACACAGAGACAGATATTTCCTGAGGAAACCCATACAGGGTAAAAACCTCCTTTTCTTTATATGATAAGTAATAGTTACATTCTTTACATTATCATACATATGAGCACCAACTCACAATGAGGCTACAACCTCTGTTTTGCAAGCTGCAACTTGCTGAGAGCACCAAATCTCTGTTTTCTCTAGCACCCACTAGAAGGAAGCACCAACTCCCTGGTTTCTCTAGCACCAACTAGAAGGAAGCACCAACTCCCTGAGTGTTTCCAGCACCAACTGGATGGAAGCACCAACTTCCAAATATACAGGCACCAACCTGTATAACAGAGAACAAGAGTTCTCCCTTGCACCACCCTGCCACCCTGGTTTATCTGGCTGCAACCAGATGGAAGCTACAACTCCCTGTGTTCAAGAACCCACTTGAACCTCTGAGGACAAAAGTCCTCCCGAGCACCTCCCTACCTCCCTAAAATATCATCTTTAAAACTTAAACTCATTACAGCGCAATAAAGTTATTCAATGGCTTACCAGCCTTGTCGTTGTTCTGTTACACTGCTCTGTCCTGTCTGCATTAGTGTCTTCTGCACACACCTTGCACTTTTTGTTCTTCTCCATTTATACTCTCTGCACCATGTCCTTTTTTATGAAACCTTCCTCTGCTGTGTATTTCTACTCCTGCGCTCTGCCTCCTTGCTCACATTTCAATCCTTCTACACAGCTACCACGACAACTCCAACAGCAACGGCAACAACAACCTCATCTCTTCTTTGCACTCTGTACTTATAGTTTTTGTGCACCTCGTGCATGCAATGTGTGCCTCACTCTGCATGCTCACACCGTGCCCATGTTCTCCACCTCTCGAGTGCTCTACCTGATACTCATGGTAACTCTTCAGCTTCTCGGGCCCTTTTTACACGCGTTCAACATCACTGGGTGTTATGCTGAGATTCCTCAGCCTCTCTGGCAGTTGAGACTCTTAGTCTTCTCTGTAATAGTCGAGCTCATCCTTTCTGTTTCAATTACAAGCTCTTTTTCTTCCAGAATCGCCCACCATGCATAGTCTATCTCATTTTCTTTTACACCCACCTCACCGACGGTTTCACTTCGCCTTTTTTTTCAGCCAAAACAAGAACACCTGTCTTAGCAACTGAAACACTAACTGATTTGTCATTATCAGTCCATTTCTTTTAACGGATTCATAACAGAAGCGTTAATGTGTGGGGAAGAACAACAACCCTCCGATAAATACTTGATCCAACGGTTCAGATCTAATCGGGATTTCACTCATCGCGATTTCGGCATTTGCGATGTCAAAATTCACAAGTCCTCCGAACTCGCGATTCTCCGATTCCCGATGGATCCTTTCATATTCTAGCCCTCTTGAGCTTAGCTCCCGGTCAACGTGACCTTCACTCCGTGACCACAACCTTATGTCTCTCTATCGGGGTTTCGACGTTTTCAGTGACAAGATGCACACGTACTCGAAACACCCAATTCTTCGATCCCCGATGTGCTCCTTTCCCAAGCTTTAGCCCCTTCCGGCTACACAATGGTCCAAGTGACCGTCAACACATGACCTCGGTCAAACCTCTCATCGGGGTTTTGGCATTTTCGATGTCATCATGCACATGCCTATAGAATTCCTGATCCCCGATTCTCCGATGAAGGAAATCAACGGTCCAGATCTCATTCTTATCCAACGACTGTGATTACATCGCGAAATCGCATATCGCAATTTCAGAGTTCTTGATGTCAAGAGATTTGGCATTACAAAGTCCCAATCCTCGATACTCTGCTGACGTCACACGTGGTTTGACACGTGTTAAATACTTCCATGTGTCACTCTGATTCATGACTTACATGTGCCTGAAGTGTTGAATCTGCCTGCCACCTGTCATTACTTGGTTGTGCCACGTGTCCCTAGCTGACGTGGACTACTGTCGTGAGTTGGATCGACGGTCTAGATCACATGTTGATCTGACGGTGCAGATTCAGTCGGGATTTCACATATCGCGAAATCAGGGTTTTCGTTGCATTGTGTTCTTTGCATATTGAAATCCCGATCCCCGAAACTCCGATGAAGCCTCCTGTCTACAAGTGGATGGTCCTGATCTCTGCTTGATTTAACGGCTGCAATCAAATCGCGAAATCGCATATCGCGATTTTGGGGTTTTCATTGTCGAGTGAATTGGACATTTCAAAGTCCCGATCCCTGAATCTCCAATGAAGCTTCCTGGCTGCCACGCGTCCATACGAATGGACGGTCCAGATCCCGTCGGAATTTCACCTTGGCTTTTCCCGATGATAAACCTTGTGCATCTCCTGTCCGATCTGACGGCTAGGATTCTCTCTCCAATATCCCGACGACTTGTCCGGGATTTCTCCTCTGCACACTAGGGCTTAACCTCCGTGCACTTTCTGCAGATCCTATGGCTGACGGGTATCTGCTTCCAATCTGATGACTCAGATCACTTCTTCTGCACGCCAACTACCTGCGCTTAACATCTACGCAGCTTCTCCCGATCCAACAGCTGTCGGGATTTCCGAGTGAGATCCGACGGCTCTCGGTCTCTTTCCTGAGATTCTTGCGCGTATAAGAATGCTATTCCTCCTGAGCTTATTCTCCTCGAATCCTTAAAGGATTCCGATGTCTGCTTTCGATCATTCACCTCTCTGAACCTTCCATCTTCACTATTGTACTTAATCCATCATCACTACTGTACTTGCCATCAATGACAAGTCTATGCTGCCTGTAAAACATGCCAACAATCCTTTGTACATTCTTTCTGCACCCATGCCATCTTCATTGCTGTACTTGCCATCAATGACAAGCATATGCTACCTGTTAAACATTTCCAACATTTCATGACACTCATGACATGAAAGGAGATGGAGAGATGGTATGAAAGGGCATAACAAGTGGTAGAAATACTCGAGTACATTGAGGCAGTACAGTAAGGCTGAGAGAAGGAAGAACATGGAATTTGGATGGTGGGAAAAAGTAGTCTTAATCAAATGAAGCGATCAACCGAGTACTGGGCTAATATGTCTCGGGACCCATACCAAGAAATCCAAGAGAAATGGACTAGATGCAATAAGCACTGGGATAAAATTAATAAAGTAATGAAGGATGTCAGGCTCCCCAAGTTCGTCACCCCTGATAAATTCACTGACTTGAGTGACGTGGTCAAGTTGCATGCCGAAAAAGACTCGCTATGGACCAAAGTGTTCGCAAATATAACCGATGCGAGGCTATGGAAAGTGAAACAATTCAAAGAACATCCAATCAGAGCCCGAACCATGCTACAACAGTTGAAATCTAGTTTAGTAAAGTACCGGGCGCATGCAATGGACATCAGAGGAATATATGCGGCTCCGATGGAACAACACAGATTTCCATGGGCCCAAACTTGTGAAGAACTCTTTATCGGTTGGTCTGAATACGAGAGAAGTCACTCTTTTCCAAGAAATATATTGGGTTGACTGTTAAAGAAACTGTTAGAAGATAATGCCACATGGCGATTTTTCTTTGTTTAAACTGCACTTAGCCATTAATTTCAGTTAAAATTTATATTATAAATAAAGACATCGACCAATGAGTTGAAGGTCGATGGTTTTTGTAAGAAATCTTTCTTTTTGGTTGTTAAGAATTATTTTGAGACTGCTATGAATTGAGAAGTCCTTCTGGACCAAAGACAAGCTATTTTCATCAAATGCATGTGATTGGACTTGGAGAAGAATTACTTCCTATCCTGTTTCAGGAATGATGCAGTAATAAGTAAGAACAATTAATTCTGTTGTCAACTTATCTGGTGCAATGTTTTGATGTTCTTTTCTTTAATGATGAAGATAAATCATTGTGTTATTATGTGATGAATGGTTATGGTAGATGAATTATTTTTCTTTCCATTATCTTATTACATATGTTCTTTCTTTTTGATAATTAGTTTCTCAAAAAATAATTGGATGCTCACATGGTTAATGTATTAGTACTAGGCCTGTGGTATAGAGTCATTGTCTGCATGTTGAGCATCGGGTTATCCCAAGCTTAGCCTCTTCCCTAGTAGTTAAAACTTAATCCTGTTAGTTGTCAAGTTGGTTTATACTGGATTGCATCTCTCATACCAGCTCCACCCAAGAGAAAATACAGAAGATAACAGTCCTAACTGAAGGAAGAGCCTTCAAAAGAAAACACAAAGCCCATCGATAAATTGGCCGGATCGCAAGATCTGGAGAACCATTCCACCTTTAAACGTTGCAAAGTCTAATTGGGCCTCAATGGTGGGTTTGGTTCCTACTGTTGAGTCAAGGGATTTAAGACCCATAAAAAAAAATAGTGCTAGAAGGAGGGCCTGAGAATGAATGGCTGAATATATACTTTATCTATCATTTCAAACAGCCTACAGATTCGTAACAACCCACATGCATGGCTAGTGTTTCACAAGATAGACCACACACGCTGAGTATTCTTGAAATGGATAACTCACCCCAGCCTGAGGAAGAAAAATTATTTCCTGAAATACCTTACGCTCTTCCTCACAAGGAATTAAATTAGTTTAGAAGACTTACAAGAGCCTACTCCCCACAGATTGGTGCGTTTCCCTTAGCCCCGATACTTCCTCGAAGAAAAAAAATAAGAAGACCGGTGGTCAATACTCCTGACGAAGTTTTTGTACACACGGTAGAAGACTTGATAGACTTTGCGATCAACAAAATCGAACACCCTTTGAATCTTATCTCTGAAACGCCCACCGACGACGCCTTTGAGCCCAACGAATTTTTAGAAGAAGAGGAGTTCAAATCGGATTCCGAAGATATGGAAGGTAATAATGACCATAAGGAGGAGAGACAAATCCCACTTCAGAACAACCAGCCTTGGTTGGCTGGAAATGCAGTGGCCATCCCTAGATGAGTACATAATCTTCCCCGACACCCAGAGAAGCTGCTTCCCAAGTACGACCCTAAAACTTCAGGTTTACCCTAAGATCATATCAAGAAGTTCATACTCATGATCAGACTTATGAACGTTCAACATGAAGATGTAATTTGCAGACTTTTCCCCTACATGTTTGAAAATTCAGCTTCCACGTGGTATTTTAATTTGCCAGTAGGATCTATAACTAGCTGGACCAAGTTCCAGAAAGATTTTCTAGATAAATTTGGGGAAGAAAATACTACAGGAGCTCTTATGGCTGATTTATTCGCAGCCACCATAAGTCCAAAAGAGAGTGTCAAATATTTCAATCAAATATTCATGACCATCTTAAACAAACTCCATCCCATGGAAAAACCAACTCAAGAGTTACAAATCGAGGTTTATGCCAACGTGCTCCCGACTTCTATTTCTATGTTTGTAAAAAGAGACGCTAAGCAAACCCTGGCGGGAAATTTTGAAGAGGCCAAGACAATAAAATTCCAGATGAAAGGATGTAAAGAAGGCCAGGCCTCTCTAGTGAAAAAAGAAACAAAACCCCCTTCTAGGAGAGGGCTCCTTTTGACTAGACCGCCGGGGAAACCGGTTGAACAAACTCCTGGCAAGGGTAATGGAGATATAGAAGATATACAACACATGGTTAAGAAATTATCAAATAAGATCATAGACATGAAGAGAAGTGTAGGAGAGGGAAACCAAGGCCAAAGTCCCTATAAGCCTTTCTTTAAAAGAAACCCACCTTTCAAAGCAATTGAACCTCCCCCAACCAACTTAAATATTGACCTAGGGAATGTTGCATCTGATTCTTTCTGCACTTATCATTAGGAAAACCACTCCGAAAGAGACTGCCCTCAATGGGTACATGCCATGAATTTGATGGCCAACCGGTTTCTAGACGAAGTCTCCTTGACCAAACAACCGAGAAGTTCGGTTATGAATATCGCTGACTAGGAAGAGATTGATCCACTGCAAGATACAACCATGCTGATATGGGATCCTGACCTGATTGTGCCGTCCGACGACCTGTTTAAGACTCAGTAACAATCGACAGAAGTTTCAGTGATACAAACATGCAGTAAGGGTTTGCCTTGGTCGAAAGATACCGACGCCACCCAGGCCTCTAAAAATAAGTTAACCCCCGATCACTTGAAAACACCTTTCAGTCTTGGTAAGAAACCCATAAGCATCCATACCTGGGAATCACCCAAACTAGATTACAACGTAGTCGAATATTTGAAGAAGCTAAAAGATAATATATTAGTTATGGACATATGCAGGATTCCTTAGCAGAAGGACTTTCTGTTGTAAGCTTTGATCTTAGTAGAAAACTCAACGACAGGCAATGATCTGGGGGAAAATCCAACCATAAATACCTGCTCGAAAGATAGGAAGGAGAGACCTTTTGTCCCACCATTCTTCTTAACGTTTGAAGTCTTCAACATAAACCTTCACAATTGTTTGGTAGATTCTGGGGCATCTTCCAATGTGATGCCCTTGGCCATTTGTAATAAATTAGGTGTCGCCCCTCTCAAAAGTGACAAGCATGTCATACAACTAGACAAAACCCAGGTCACGGTCATGGGAGAACTCAAATATGTGATGATTAGGATAGCAACGCATCCTAATTTTGTGCAAGTGATTGACATCATTGTGGTAGATATTCCAGAGGCATATGGGCTATTACTAAGTCAAGATTAGTCTGAAAATCTAAATGGGTACTTCAGTACAGACTAGGCACACCTTTGGCTACCACTGAAGGGATACAAGAACATGATCAAAATTGATAGGGAGAGATATCTGAAGCATACGGTCACTGATCTAGAAACCCAAAACGAACCCACATCTACAGATTTCCCCATATTAGGCAATTATTTCTGTGATTCATACTTCAGAAACTTTGCTCCTACCTTGTCCGATGTTCCTCTTACCTAGAACTCTGAAATAGGTTTTCAAGAAAAATCATCGATATAGACAGGAGACACCCTCTTCTGTCAGAACCCTGCACTAGAGCTTGCAGAACAAAATATCAGAGAGCAAGAAATTAATAAGGAAAAAGAAAGGAGCGATTGTAGTTCACAAATTTGGACTCTCTATTTTGATGGATCTGAATTGCAAGAAGGGTCAGGAGCAGGGTGCATCCTCATTGATCATAAAGGTAAACATCATTTCTTGTCCTGTAGACTAGAATTTGAATGTACCAACAACACTGACGAGTATGAAGCTATAGTACAAGGATTAAAGAAAGCCATAGATTTGGATGTCAAAGAATTGGAATTTTTTGGAGACTCCAAAATTATTGTTAGACAAGTAAGAAATACCATACATTTCAATTCTCCTCACCTAAGGAATTATCAACAGGAGGTGTATAGGTTAATCGAGCACTTTGAAGCCTTTAATATTACAATGATCCCCAGAGCCAAGAATATTCTGGTTGACTCTTTGGCCACAACTGCTTCCAGGCTATCACCTCTATAGATTATGAAGCCTCCCGATTCACTGTGGAGCTACTTTACAAACCGCTAGTGCCTAATAACATTGCTAATTGGAAAGTCTTTGAAGGAGATGAACATATCATAAACTTCCTGACTAACCAAGACAATTTCAACGACTTAGCTATTGACGATGAAGTATTCCAAGAACAATCAACAGATACCAATCCTCGGGCAAGACAACCTATGGATAAATCAAAGGCTCACACAATCCCAAAAGGGATAGCTAATCTAGAAAATCTGTTTGATCTGAAAGAGCGATTTAAGGGACCTAAAAACGCAAAGACTGGAAGCTCTTGTCCCCTACATCAAACTATAAATCTTGGGACCCCAGAAAACCCTAAGAATGTGAAACTCAACAAGACTATATCTAAGGAAGAGAATAAATATTACCTCAAATTATTCTGACAATACCAGGATGTCTTCGCATGGTCCTATAGGTATTTGAAAACGTATGATACCTGCATCATTCAACACACCATCCTGTTAAAACCCAGAGTGAAACCTTTCCAACAAAATCTCTGAAAGTATCACCCATCCTTGGAACCTCTCATGTATCAAGAATTAAAGAATCTTTTAGATGCCAAGATCATTTTCTAGGTTAGGCATTCTGCCTGGGTAGCAAATCTTGTCCCGGTGAGGAAAAAGTCGGGAGAAATCCGCCTATGCGTAGATTTTAGGAACCTCAACAGAGCTTCTGAAAAATAAAATTACCCAGTCCCACCAATGGAACAACTCCTGTAGACCGTTTCTAGCTCGAAGATCTTCTCTCTACTAGATGGTTTCTCAGGTTACAACCAAGTAGTGGTTTCAGAGGAAGAACATTTAAAAACCACCTTCTGAATGAAATGGGGAACCTTCACTTATAAGCGCATGCCTTTCGGGTTAATTAATGAAGGAGAGACTTTCCAAAGGGACATGGACGTAGCTTGACGGGGACTAATCAATAAATGTGTGGTAGTGTATCTAGATGACGTAACAATGTATTTGAAGAATAGAGAAGAGAACATCCAACACTTAACTCAAATTTTCGAGAGGTGTAGGAAATACGGTATTCCCTTGAACCCTAAGAAAAATATATTCGGTGTCGAGGAAGGTAAGTTGTTAGGTCATATTATATCTCAAGCAGGGATTCACATAGACCCGGAAAGGATTAAGGCCATAGCTCAACTTCCATTACCCCGTAACAAGAAAGATATGCAGTCCTTTTTCGAGCAAATCAATTTTGTGAGAAAGTTCGTTCCCAACTTCACAGAAATCATCAAACCCTTACAAAATATGATTCACAAGGATGTCAAATTTAAGTGGTATGATGAGAGAAAAAACGCCTTCAACAATATCAAAGCTGCCATATCCCAGGTCCCGATGTTGTGAAGTCCCAATTTCAATAGAGACTTTTCCCTTTATAATTTCACCTCCGACTGATCATTAGCTGCAGTTTTGAATCAGAAGGATGATGACAAAAACGAAACCCCAGTGTCATTTATGAGTACTAATCTTCAAGGAGCTGAGCTCAATTATCCTGTTATAGACAAACAAGCATATGTGGTTTATAAGGCAGTAAAGAATTTCAGGTCTTACATCCTCAAGAATCACACTAAAGTAATTGTGTCGTAGCCTGCGGTCTGATCCTTGTTTACCCAACAAGGAATGGGGGAAAGAAGAGGGAACTAGATGGTATTAGTCCAGGAATTTGATCTAGATATAAAGCCTGCCAAACTAGTAAAAGGACAAGGGATATGCAAGCTTGCAATCGAAGCCCAGGATCAAGTAATTGAAGATTTCAGATGGGAGAATGAAATGGCACTATGGTGTGGTGAAGTAGCATACATCTCCCTAGGACAAGACTCCTGGTATAAGGATTTAACTTATCTTCTACATTACGGGACTTGTCTCGAAAACCTCAACCTTAGGTAAAGGAGAGCCCCAATATTAAAATCTTCACAATATCACCTTATAAATTTGGTGCTCTTCTGGATCAATTATGATGGGGTACTATTAAGATGTCTCGAATGTGAAGACGCAGAAAAAGTGCTGAAGGAACTCCATGATGGCCCCGTCAGGGGACAATTTGCAGGAAACACCACCGCTCATAAGATTCTGAGAGCCGACTATTATTGGCCCACCTTGTTCAAAGACGCTCATACTTATGCTAGAAACTGCAAGACTTGTCAAATAAGCGCTAGAAAGGAGAAAAGTGAAGAAGTCCCACTCCAACCTGTGACTGTCTCTAGGCCTTTTGAGAAGTGGGGGTTGGATATCATAGGAGAAATCACAGCTAGCTCTTCAAAGCTGCACAAGTACATTCTTACTGCCACCGACTATTTCACAAAATGGGAAGAGGCCATTCCTCTAACTCATGTAAACAAGAAGATACTAATCCAATTCATAGAACAACAACTGATCAAAAGGTTTGTAGTCCCTTCTGTTCTGGTCTTTGATAACCCAACTTACTTTTCTTTCACCCTATTGACAGAGTTTTCTATGGACAAAGGAATCATAATCAAGTACTCTGCAAATTATTATCCCCAGGGAAACGATGTGGAAAAATCAACTAATAAAAACCTGGTAAGGATATTAAAGAATACGGTTATGGATAACCAAATAAATTGGCATAATCTACTCCATAATGCTCTATGGGCCGATAGGGTCACACCCAAAGAAGCTATAGGAAATTCCCCATACTTTTTGGTCTACGGGAAAGAAGACATCCTCCCAAATGGGCTCTATCTTCCATCTCTTAAACTGGCCCAAGATTCCAACGAAGAACCCTCATCGACCATGCAACAAAGAATTAACACTCTACTCATGTTGGAAGAAGAGAGAAAAAAGGCTAAGTAAAAATTCCTAGCTCACCAACAGATAGTGAAAAGATGGTTCGATAAGCATAAGGCTAAAGAAAAGAATTTTGAAGTGGGAGACTTAGTCCTGAAGTGGGACAAAGCAAATGAACCAAAAGGGAAACATTCTAAGTTTCAGAATCTATGGCTTGGACCTTTCCAGGTGGATGAGAAGATCGGGGCAGGCACTTATCGGTTGCAGAATTTGAGGGGGGAACCTCCAGTAAATGGCCAAGCCCTAAAACAATAATTCCAATAAATATATATCACAGTAAATGGCCAAGCCCTAAAACAATACTTCCAATA
>ML793277.1:0-62458 GCA_009831015.1 Picea engelmannii | reverse complement strand
TGGGTGTTTTATGTTCTTTGTTGAGTATCTTCACGATTGTGAAAGAATTATTTCGTTGTTTCTTTTCTTTCTGGTTTTCTGTGCTTTTGAAGGTATGTTCGACAAAACGATGGTTGGCCTTAAAATCACGCAAAGTAGCGAACCGTGTTTCTAACTCATCTCTCACTTACAAACACCAGAAGCATTGGAAAACTTGCAGTTACTTTGAGGAATCCTCTATCCAACCTGAGAAAATGAATAGCTTCGGAGAAATGTCAGAAATGTCTACTTTGTGGCTCGGTAATACCTCAAGGGAAAGAAGGAAATCCAGAAAGGACTACATGAACCCAGAAGATGGAGCTAGCGAAGCATCCACCTTAGCTCTCCCACCTTGCAACTAAACAAACATCCTCCTCTCCCCACTCACTCAGTGCATCATGGTGAAATAAAATTGATATTATCAAAAGAATGAACTGTAGGAGAGGTTATGTAGATATCTCCGCTGGGGCTATGAACACTCGCTGGCAGTAGAGCAAGGTCTGTGATGTCGGGGTGACTCCGTCGGGGCTATGGATGCTCGCTGGCAATGGAGCGACACCGAAACAGGTGAGCAGAGGTAATTAAAGGCCTCATGCCGGTGAATACTTTGCTAAATTTTTTTAAAAAGGGGGCATGAGTTAGGGTCAAAGGAAATGAAGGAGGAAAGAGGTTAAAACCCCACAGGTAGATCTGGAAGCATCAACCGAAGGACGTCAAATGCAAAGGTTAAGAGGTTCTGATTTAAGACCAGCTAATATTCTCCATCAGCTTCTGTATCAGTCGATGCTTGGAGGAGGAACATAGGTTCTGCTTTTGCCCAGTGAATCGCCATTTGTTGAGCATTCAACACACCCTAAAAAGTCTATGTCCATTTCTACTTTTTGGGTACCACTTGATCCTTTGTACCGTCTGTTTTCACTTCAGTATGAAACTGATCCCTACGCTTATCTTTTATGTTTCATGTTTGGATTGTTTAAAGGCTGCTTGAACATACAACAAAGAATGATCCTAACTTTAAAAGGGACTTAACAACTTAAGGAATTGGAAATCTAAAGCTTTCCCCAACACGCTTAGGAAGTTCGACATCGGTAAAGGTTAAAGGTGACGAAAATCACTTGAGAATTTTAAAATAGCCGAGCATCAATCTTCATTAGCATCAATGGATGGAGTTCTCTCTTTTCTGCGATTGAGCTTTGGAAGTAATATCGCCGAAGACCGATCCATTCGACTTCGGTGGGAAAAGGAAAAGTAAGCATCGTGCAAGGAGAGGAGTGGTATCACCGACCGTCGACTCCCGAAACTTTTTTGGCGATGGAAGGTTACGAAGACGATAACCCACCAAGAAGCCCCGCACTTAAAATTTCCCCGATCACCGATCCCCGATATCATTGGCGCCAGAAGTTTTCATCAGGAGGATACCAGTAGAAGTATGCACAAATATAGTAGCAGATCCCCGATCTCTACGCCAGAGAGACACGACGCGATGAGACATTTTAACCCTTAGATTTGTTAGGTATGATGCATTGAAAATGTTAGTTAATTCGTGGATCACACATTAGTTTCTAATCCATGTGCGAATCAAAAGAGACTATTTACGCCTATCGATACAATGCATATTCCTCCATGCCTCTACCGTCAACCAATTAGAATTTATTTGCAAAGATCCGATGGTAGTTTATTTTGAATTGCATTCATTACTCATATTAACTGATTGATACGATGGATAGAACCTCTCCAGTTATATTCTATCGAGTCTTTGTGTATGATCCTATTCTATGTGGCAAGGAATTCAGAAGAAACAGAAGAACAAGGCAAACAATCTGGAGAAGATGTCCAAGGTTCAGTGAGTATTAAACAACTATATTAGCAAGCATTATAGGTATGTATCCACTTGTGGTGTTTTATGCTTCATTTTATATGTTCACAACCAAACGTTGCTTTGTACACATGTTTAAAGGGTCATTTTAATTGCAGGAACAATGCCTCCGAAGAAGCCCTGCACCAGGAGATCCCTAAGAGCGCCAAAGATGCAAGAACTAGAAGCAGGAGAGGGATCCTCCCCAGCAGTTGCAAGACAATTGGAATTCAACCCCAAACTAGTGCCTGTCATTAAGACAACTACCAATAAGGCCTTCGTTAAGCCCCCGGCCTTCAGAGACACAGAGGCAAACATTGGAGCCAAAACAACATTTCCTCACTGGGAAGAATTGTTTAAGAAAATCAAGAAGGAAGAACCCCTCGAGTATACCCTACAAAACGATCCTTATACAAGGAATCTCGATGATGATGTCCTCCCAAATATCTCTAGGGATTATATTCACATGGTGGCAAGCTGAAATCCAGTGTTTCCTTGCATTGAGATCCTAAAGTGGCTCGTTGACCACACCAATGCACAATTTTTTTTGATTAATGACGATAACGGTGGATGCATCGTTGTTTTCTTTCCATTAGAGGTTTAGAGTTACTACAAGCTCAGGGAGCCAGAAGAAAAGTTGAGCACTAATTTTGTTGTGAGTTTCTATGTAGCACACGATACTAGCAAAATCATGGCGTCATGGTGGAGAGAAGACAAAAAATTCATGAACTGAATTGTCGGCTGGTATCCAACGGCCAATATAAGGGAACCATACATATATCTCATGGCTCTTCTCTACAGGTTGCATGGGGAGAAATATTGCTCCTGGTTTTTAGAGGCTTGGATGCCTCTAGCTTTTACGGTGGCCATTTCAGGCACGAACTTCAATTGGGGTGCCATCATCTCCAAACAACTAAGAACCTGCATAAGACAAGCCTAGACATCGAAAGAGGGAGAAACCCCCTCATTCTACATGGCCTCGTATCTTCTGGACATCATCTGTGCCAAGAACTTTTTCTCTGGAATGAACCTAAACTAGCACTCCTCGGAGCTCCCAGTCCATGTATACTTTAGCATATTATGGGAAAATAGGTACAAAAAATCCTATGCTCTTATATGTGACCAGTTTATTGCACGCATTTATTTTTTGCTATCCAGGAAAGAGTGCCCTAGGCTGTCAGATGAAGAAAAAAAGGTTATATCAAAAGTGGGTCACTGGTATCTAGATGAGTGCGAGACCTACATCAAGGTTTTTGGTGCCACAGGGGCACCCCATTTGTTACCCATATATGTTCCAGATCGAATAGTGTTAGGGGGAATTTGCTATCAGACCATTCTGCAAGGATACAATGCCACTTTAGTAAAGGACAAAAAGCGGTCCTTCATACCGTATGGGTTTCATATCGACTTCTACATGGTCAAAGACACTGTGCATTCTAAGAAAGAAGGGCTAGTTCAATTAAAATTTCGATTTTAAACTCGTCGATTTCGCAAACATGATCCCAAGGGCTTGGTCCTACAACACGCATCACAGGTATCATCTAGTTGGCCTTATGCCGATGAACGATTCGAAGATGAAATTTTCAGTGAAAACGCTCAAGACTGGAATGAGGTGGTGACAAGGAGGGTTGATCCTCGAACAACCAGGTTCAAAGCTATGAGTTGGGAAGAGAAGGTGACATCTTTGTAGCAGACAACTCAAGAAATTCTCAAGACCCAGGAAGGAACAGTAGCATCTGAATCGGGCGAAGCAATAGGTGATCTCCAAGAAGGCATCGAAGTGGCAAGAGTTTATCAGGAATCCCCAGTACAAATAAGGGATTCCCCTGAAATTCAAGTTTCACAGGGGATGGGTGAACTTTTGTGGTAGCAAAGCCAGTTGCTAATGAAGCAGATGCAGGATGATCCATACCTTATCATAACACCTGTGCTTCCAACTGGTATCTGATAAAGTGGCATGACGGAGCCAAGCGGCCTCGGTTCCATAAATCCCGGTAACACCAATGGGTTAGGAAACCATGAATCCACAACATCACCGGTCAATTCCCCGATGGGTAGGACAACTCAACCAGAGATAGACTAGGTGTCGATAGAAACACAAGCGCCTAATCCCTTGAGAAAACTTATACATATATATAGTGATGACGAGATCCCGGAGCCATCTCACGACACCCCTCTGCATGTCCAAGCAGAAGAAGGTCCCAAGAAAACTTCTTCCCCGAAGCCCAAAGTTCAAGACAAAGAGGTCTAGCAAAAGGAAATAGAAGTCAAAAGCGGCCTCGACACAAAGGAACCCAATGAATCAGAAACTGAAGTGGATCCGAATGACGAGCCCGAATCAGAGGAGATAAAGAAAGAATCCCCACAAATGGAAATCAATGGTTTTGTAGCCGATGAGAAAGTAAGTAATGAGTCTGTACCCGACACCTCTATTCTGCCCAATACTCAAATCCCCAACGAGCGACAAGTAGAGGTCGGACCCATGAGGCACATCTAGGAAGTTCAAGAGCCCAATCTTTAAAAAATATACACCACCAGTAGCTTGGGGAACAAGCTCACATGGGGTGATCAGCAGATACCAGAGCCAATAGACAAGGTAGTAGAGATATATGCAATCTCCTACATTCAAAAGAGAAAGGCCATTATTCAAAGGACTGCAAAGAAAAGAAGGGTCATGTTGTATCACTCCATCTTGGTCACTACAAAGGAAAAATTGATCAACACAACAGATGCTTGGACGTTTAAACTGATCAACGTGGGAAAGGCCCTCTTGGATGCCACCTTGGATAGAGCCAGGAGAGACGAAAAGAAACTAGTCACTTCCCTAAAGGAGCTCGAACACTTGCACCATCTAGTCGAATACTACAAAGGCACCACACAGACTGTTGTGTATCTTAAAGGTGAGTTCAGAGGTGTTTACAATGAGTTCAAGAAGGAAAGACACCTGTTAACCACAAACATAGCCAAGTTCCAGGAGGACACTCTCATGGTACTCACGACATGCAAGGAGATGGAGCAATGGTATGAAAGGGTGCAGCAAGCGGTAGAAAGACTCGAGTACATTGAGGCAGTCTAGCAGCGCTGAGAGAAGGAAGAACATGGCATTCAGATGGTGGGAAAAAGTAGTCTTAATCACATGAAGAGATCAGCCGAGTACTGGGCTAATATGTCTCGGGACCCATACTAAGAAATCCAATAGAAATGGACCAGATGTAAGAAGCATTGGGATAAAATTAATAAAGTAATGAAGGATGTCGGGCTCCCCAAGTTCGGCACCCCCGATAAATTTACTGACCTGAGTGACGTGGTCAAGTTGCATGTTGAACAAGACTTGCTATAGACCAAAGAGTTCGCAAAGATAACCGATGCGAGGCCAAGGCAAGTGCAACAATTAGCAGAACATCCAATCACAATCCAAACCATGCTACAACAGTTGAACTCCAGTTTAGTAAAGTACCAGGTGCATGTAGTGGACATCAGGGGAATATATGCGGCTCCGATGGAACAACATAGATTTCCATGGGCCCAAACTTGTGAAGAACTGTTTATCAGCTGGTCTGAATATGAGAGAAGTCACCCTTTTCCAAGAAATATTTTGGGTTGACTGTTAAAGAAACTATTAGAAGATAACGCCACGTGGTGATTTTTTCTTTGTTTAAACTGCAGTTAGCGGTTAATTTCAATTAAAATTTATATTATAAATAAATACATCGACCAATGAGTTAAAGGTCAATGGTTGTTGTAAGAACTCTTTCTTTTTGGTTGTTAAGAATTATTTTGAGACTGCTATGAATTGAGAAGTCCTTCTGGACCAAAGACAAGCTATTTTCATCAAATGCATGTGATTGGACTTGGAAAATAATTACTTCCTATCCTGTTTCATGAATGATGCAGTAATGAGTAAGAGCAATTAATTTTGTTGTCAAGTTATCTTGTGCAATGTTTTTATGTTCTTTGATTTAATGATGAAGATAAATCATTGTGTTATTATGTGATGAATGGTTATGGTAGATGAATTATTTTGCTTGCCATTATCTTATTACATATGTTCTTTCTTTCTGATAATTATTTTCCAGATAGTAATTAGATGCTCACATGGTTAATGTATTAGTACTAGGCCTGTGGTATAGAGTCATTGTCTGCATGTTGAGTAGCGGGTTATCCCAAGCTCAGCCTCTTCCCCAGTAGTTAAAACTTAATCCTTTTAGTTGTCAATTTGGTTTATACTGGCTTTCATCTCTCATACCAGCTCCACCCAAGAGAAAATACATAAGAGAACAGTCCTAACTGAAGGAAGAGCCTTCACAAGAAAACACAAAGCCCATCAATAAATTGGCCGGATCACAAGATCTGGAGAAACATTCCACCTTTAAACGCTGCAGAGTCTAATTGGGCCTTGGTGGCAGGTTTGGTTCCTATTGTTAAGTCAAGGGATTTAAGACCCATCAACATGACCCAAATCTCCTCTTCGTATTTCGGGACTTTGCATTTTGCGATGTCAGAAGTTAGCAATTTTGTTCTTCCATTTCCTGATTCTCAATTCTCCTCTCTCATACTATCGGTGGTCCTTGACTCTCTCTGATTCAATGGTCCAGATCTCATCGGGACTTTGCATTTTGTGATGTCGAAAGTTATCACTTCCTTTCTTTTGTTTCCCAATTCCTGATTCTCCGCTCTCGTCAGTGTCAGTTGAAATCAATGAAAACATAGAAAACACACGAAACAAAGAACTCGCCAACAATACCCCCCTTTGGCATTGATGGAAACCCTAAAAGGTTGCACTATTTTGCTTAGACCTCCAACTGTAACATCTAGACCATACCTTTTTGTCCCCCTTTGACATCAATGTCAAAGAAAACTGAGAGTGACTTTGTTCTCCCCCTGATCAGAGATACAATAAGCACTCTCCCCCTGATTGGATATACTATGAGCACTCTCCCCCTGATCAGATAGACTATTTTAACTTGATAACAGGGTCATGCCCAACTTCTAGCATATATACTCAAACTAAGCTTTTGCGAGCAGTTTAGTGAAGATATGAGCTATCTGTTCTGTGGAAGGAATATAATTCAGTTGAAAAACTCTGTTTGTAACTTGCTCTTTGATAAAATGTTATTTTATTGGTATATACTTAGTCTTTGAATGAAGAAAACGATTCTTGGAGACACTAATGAAACTTTTGTTATCACAGTGAATTGGAATTGGATTAGTATAAGTTACCTTCAAATTTGCAAGAGTTTGTATCATCCATAAAATATGAGTGCAACAAGTAGCAACAACAATGTACTCTGCCTTTGTATTTGATAATGAAATAGATCCTTGCTTCTTACTAATCCATGCTACTAACGAATCACCTAAGAAGAATGCACCTCCACTGGTGCTCTTTCTCTCATCCAAACAATTTGCCCAATCAACATCTGAATAGGCAGTTAATTGAAAGTTTTGATTTCTAGGATACCAAAGACCATAAGTCATTGTACCCTTCAAATATTTGAATATTCTCTTGACAACAGTTAAATGACTTTGTTTAGGAGAAGACTGATAACGACCTACCATTCCAACAACTTGCATTATATATGGACAGGATGCTATGATGTACAGAAGACCGCCTATAATTGATCGATATGTTCTTTGATCAACATCAAGTGAGATATCATCTTTACTGAGCTTGCAACCAACCACCATAGGTGTACTAACATGAGAGGAATATTCCATATGAAACTTCTTCAACATCTCTTTCAAATACTTTTCTTGAGAAATAAATAACCCTGCAGAACTTTGATTGATTTGTAAACCAAGAAAATATGACATTTCTCCTATCATGGACATATCAAACTCAGTTTACATTGAATTAGAAAACCACTGAACAGAAGGGTCATTAGTTCATCCAAAAATGACATCATCTACATAAACCAAAACAACTAATAAATCATCACCTTCAGATTTAATGTATAGATTACTGTCAACAATACCTTTCTTGAACTCTTTGTCTTGTAAAAATTTGTCTAGACTATAATACTAGGCTCGTGGTGCCTGTTTCAATGCATATAAATCCTTTTTCAACTTGCAGACATAGTTAGGATTATCTGTCAGAAAAAATCCTTTAGTTTTCTCCATATATACTTCTTTCTCTAGATCTCCATCAAGAAATGCTTACTTAACATCCATCTGATATACTTTAAAGTTCTTATGACATGCATAGGGAAGAAACATTCTGATGGATTCCAATCTTGCCACTGGTTCAAAGGTTTCATCAAAATCATGTCCTTCAACTTGTGCATACCCCTTACAGACCAATATGGCTTTATTCCTAACAATTTGTCCTTGTTCATTCATTTTATTCCTAAAAACCCATTTGGAGCCAATTACATTCTTATCTGCAGGTCTAGGTACAAGCTCCCAAGTATTGTTCTTCTCAATCTGATCAAGCTCTTCATTCATAGCTCTAATACAATTATCATGCTTGCTAGATTCATCAAAATTTTTAGGTTCAATCATAGATAGTAAATCAATCTGAGATTGTTCTGAGTATTTAATCAATTTCCTTCTTGTTTGAACTCCTTTATAAATATCACCAATTATCTGATTTTCAGGATGATTCTTTCTAACAATTCTGAGAGGTGTTTTTTTTTCTGTCTACTGATTTGAGTCTCCCTAAGTATTTGTATCTTCATCTGACTTAGAGTCTTCTCTTTCTGATTCTTAGACCTGTTCATATTCAACTTCAACTATATCCTCTGTTGTTGATTTAACACTTCTTACATCTTGTACCGAGATTTCTTCATCAACTTTTATGTCAATACAATCAACCAATTTATGAAACCTCTTATTATAACATCTGTATCCTTTAATGTTTGTAGCATACCCTAATAAGATACCTTCATCAGCCCTGTCATCATATTTTCCAATATTTTCATCATTATTCTTGATATAACACTTACTCCCAAAGATTTTAAAATGCTTGATTGAAGCAAGTCTTCCAAATTACCATAGTTCATAAGGAGTCTTGTCACTTTGTGGCCTGAGATGATCTTTGTTAAGAATATGTACAACTATATGAATTTATTCTACCCAATATGTCTGAGCAATATTCTTTTCATTCATCATTGATCTTGCCATCTACTAGATTGATCTATTCTGCCTCTCAACTACTCCACTTTGTTGTGGATTCCTTGGAATAGTATACTCTCTTTTGATCCCATGTTTATCACAAAACTATTTGAAGTCCATTGAACTAAACTCTCCTCCTCTATCAGACCTTACTGCATTCAATCTTTTTCCTGTTTGATTCTCAGTCAGAGCCTCAAACACTTTGAATTTTTCAAATGCTTCAGATTTTTCTTTCACAAAGGAAACCCATGTAACTCTAGAATAATCATCAATAATAAACATGAAGTAATTTTCTTTTCCTGTAACTTCCTTCCTTGATGGTCCACATAAATCCATATGTACTAACTGAAGAGGTTTTTTTTTTTTTTTATGGAAATTTCTTAGATTTAAATCGTGTCCGAGTAAGATTTCCTATTTGGCAAGGTTTACATACAAAATCATATGGATTTGATATCTTTGGAAGATCTTTTAATGCCCCACTATTTCTAAGTTTGATTAGATGATCAAAATTTAGATGTCCAAGTCTCCTATGCCATAGCCAACTTTCATCATACTTGCTTAAGTGACATTCTTCTTTTTCTTCTTTCAAAACATAAACATTGTTTTCTGTTCTTATGCCTTTTGCAATCAACTGTCCCGAATTCAGATATTGTATTATATAATCTTTCGAAGTGAAAACAACTTTACATCCTCTGTCACAAACTTGAATGACACTAAGCAGATTATGTTTCATACCATCTACAAACAACACATCTTGAGCTTTCCCTTTGCCATTACTTAGACTTACCATTCCTTTACCTTTGAGTTTTCCTGGTGCATCATTTCCAAAAGTTACATTCCCTGATTTGTTTTCAATTAGAGACAAAAACTTACTTTTGTCTCTAGTCATATGTTTGGAACATGCACTGTCAATATGCCAGGGGTTCTTTTGTCTTTGAGCTGACAACACTAATCCACACTTGTCATATTCTTTCTTCTTCCAAACCTTGACATTTTTAGCAGAGGGATTTAAATCTGACTTATAGTTCTTTAAGCGACAGTCTGCATCTTTATGTCCATAATTATGGCAGATGTAACATTATGGTTCATTGAATAAAGGATCATAACAATTGTTATGCTTAACCTGCATCTTTTTCCCAGCCATCACATGATTTGCAGTCTGTGGTTGTTTGTTACTTGGTTGTATCATTCTTTTTTGTGGAAGATATTTATTCCTTGAGTGTCTTGATTGCTCATATCTAAATCTTAAAAAACAATTTACAGCTTTGTAACCAAAGTTAGAGTAGAAAAAACAATATCCATAGAAAAATTCTTTGTACCTAGAAAATGGTTGTCTTCTTTGAGCAGGTCGATTTCTTCCATGCTGATTTCTTTGAGCAGAGGGTGTATTATTTCTTTGTTCTACAGATTCAGTTCTAGTATTTGTTTCTTCACTCCTCCTTGGCAGATGATTATCTTCCTTTGTTTCTGTAGATTTGTTGTTGTCAATGATTGTAGATTTGACAAACTTGATGGATTCTTTGTTGCTTAGCTAACCACTACTTGATCCTTCTTCATAACCCAAACCAGTTTTCAACTTTGGATTCCTTTGCTGATTCAGAATGGTGGCTAATCCTTCTGAGGCCTTAATACTTGTCATATTTTGATGATATAGGCCTGAAATTTCTCTAGATCTTTTTCGACAACCATTACTTCAGCTTCCAGAGCTTCACATCTCACCTTCTTCTTTGCTAATTTCTTTTTTAGAATCTCTTATATTTTCTTTACTTCTTCTAATTCTACTTTTAACAAAAAAAAATATTCACTTGGTTCTTTACCATTCTTTTCAAACTGCATCAACAATTCTTTTTGTTTTCTCTTCTTAAGTCCGAGTCTGTCAATCTCTTCCAAAGAACTGATTAGTTCACCTTCCATATCAACCACAACTTCTTCGTCATTCATGTCACCTCCTGTGTATTCATCATCAATATCTCCTCTGGCCATAAGCATAAAATCATTCACTTTATCTTCACAAGATGAATCACTATCTATGTCTTCCGAGGAGTCATCATTATTTGCACACAAACTTTTCTTTTTACTATATTTCTTAAATTTGTATTTCTTTTCATCATCAGAGTTCTGGTCTTTTTTCTTGTGAGGACACTTATATGCAAAATGACCTATATTACCACAGTTAAAACATTTAAATGGTAGTTTGCCTTGGTATTTGCCTGATCCTTTATTTAACCTTCTCACACATTTTGCCTCAATATCATCTAATTCTGAATCACTATTCTTGTCTGATTTAAAAGATGCTTTTGTTAAATTACGAGCTTGATTTCTTATGCGGATTAATTCTTTTATTTTCTTCAATACTTTGATTCCAACTCGATATACTCCAACAATACAAAATCATAATCAAATAGCAATAACTATGTAAATGAGTAAGCATGCACATCAACAACACATATACACTGGGAAAACCCTGTATAGGGAGAAAAACCCCAACAAACAATATTCCTTTATTGCATTAATAATGGAATATATCTTACAAATATCTACCATGAATGTTCTGCTCTCAAAGAGATTTCCAAGATGACTCTGACCTGACAAAGACTTAAAATACCTTGCTGAAATACACCTCTGATATGCTGCCTCTTTATCACTGATGTGCTCCTCTATTACTTCACCCTCAACCTGCATATGAAAACTATGTTTCAAAACTTTGTTGTAGAACTGTATTGAAGAGAGGTTTCAACCTCTTCTTATATAGGCTGAAGAGGGGAAGACGAGAGGTTCTAAATAGTAACCTAATTGCATGCTTTAATCATAACTCAACTTCATACTTTAGTTCGAACTTAGAACTAGACTTGAGATTGGTTACAACTCAACATTACACTTTAGTTCGAACTTAGAACTAGACTTGAGACTAACATTCTTTAGTTCGAACTTAGAACTAGACTTGAGACTAACATGCTTTAGTTCAAACTTAGAACTAGAATTGAGACTAACATGCTTTAGTTCAAACTTAGAACTAGACTTAAGACTTTAGTTGCAATTCAACATTATACTTTAGTTCTAAAATAGAACTAGACTCAAGACTTTAGTTGCAACTCAACATTACACTTTAGTTCTAAAATAGAACTAGACTCAAGACTTTAGTTGCAACTCAACATTACACTTTAGTTCTAAAATAGAACTAGACTCAAGACTTTAGTTGCAACTCAACATAGAACTAGACTTAAGACTCTAGTTACAACTCTTGACAAGGCAATTCGAAATTCTCTTCATGGTGGATAATGTTTACACTTGCCAACGCACTAGATCAATACATTTACATCACTTGTAATATTAGGAATATCGTTTGTTTCTAGCTCATAGGAATTTTACATTCAACCTAACTTTTTCTAGATACCTTGACTTTTGCTCATGCCTCACAAGGTTTGACTAGGGTCACAGAGGTTGTATGGTCCCCTCAACTTTTGCACTAGTTTGTCTATGCTCATAGAGGTTGTACGTTCCCCCTGACTTTTGCACTAGACTATTTATGCTCACAGAGGTTGTATGTTCCCCCTGATTTTTGCATTAGACTCACATAGCATCTCGTTCGTCCTGAATTTTGGTTTGACTCATAGAGGTTGTACGTTCCCCTTGGATTTTGTCAATACCTCACAAGACTGGTTTATTCTCCAAATCTCCCTGGCTAGCCTCAGGGTGGCCCATATGACCTCTCATTGGAGAATGACTGTCGATGATGCCAAATTTAACACTCCCTCTCAATGAGGGAGTCATTCTCAACCACACTAAGCTTGTCTCTCAGTTGCACAAACTGTCTCGAGGTTAGAGGCTTGGTCAGGATATCATCTACCTTCTCGCTCGTGGCTATGTACTGTAACTTTACAGTTTTTCTCTGGACCAAGTCTCGGATGTAGTGGTACCTCATGTCAATATGTTTTGACCTGTCATGAAATAATGGGTTCTCTGTCAATTTTATGCAACTTTGATTATCACAGTGAACCACCGTCATCTCGAGCTTGTCACCAAACAACTTAGAAACCAAATTTTTGAGCCATACCGCTTCCTTGCTAGCATCACTTGCTGCAATGTACTTAGCCTCTACTGTACTCTGTGTAATGGATCCCTGCTTCTGGCTTGACCAAGAGATCATAGTGGATCCTAAACTGAAGTAGTATCTAGAAGTACTCTTCTGATCCACTGGGCTTCCTGCCCAGTCAACATCTGCATACCCATGCATAAATAAACCATCACTGGATGTATATCTCAGACCATAAGTAATGGTCCCTCTGAGATATCTCAAGATGTGCTTTGCTGCCACCTATTGTCTCTGTCTCAGTTCAGTCATGAACTGACTCATTGCAATCACTGCATAACATATATCTGGCCTAGTGTGGATCATGTACATCAATGATCCAATCATCTTCCTATACATGGTGGGATCCACCAAATCTAAACCTATATCAGAATCATGCAGCTTCCTCAAGTTGGTAACAATCGGAGTAGACATGGATTTGCAATCCATCATACCAAACCTATTTAGTACATCCACTGTGTATTTTCCTTGTGCCATAAATATCTCGCCCTGTCTTTGCCACACTTCCAATCCTAGGAAGTAATGCATCAAGCCTAAGTCTTTCATCCTGAATTTTAAGGTTATCTCCCTCTTACACCAGGCTATTAGCCCTTCATCTCCTATTAGAAAGAGATCATCAACATACAAGATTAGTATAACAGGTTGGTTACCTCTTAGCTTGAAGTACAGATTTGCATCAACATCACTTTTCTGAAATCCCGGGCTTTTAAGAAATCCATCAATCCTGTCATACCAAAATCTGGGAGCCTGCTTAAGACCATACAAGGCATTCTTTATCTTGCATACATGAGTGCTTTTGTTATGTAGTATAAAAATATATGGTTGTTCCACAAATACCTCATGTTCAATCTTTCCATTCAAGAATGTTGTTTTTATATCCATCTGATGTAGCTTCCAACCAAGAACGAAAGCTAAATAAATAATAGTTCGAATGGAGGTATACTTGGCTATAGGAGAAAAAGTCTCTTCATAGTTGATTCCTTATTTCTGAGTGAAACCTCTGGCTACAAATATTTCTTTGAACTTTTCCACACTTCCATTAGATGAATGTTTGATATTATAGATCCATTTGGAAGAAACCACTGATTTGTCTTTTGGCCTTGGCACAATGTCCCAAACATTGTTCTTTATAATAGATCTGTATTCCTCAAGCATGTCATCCTTCCATACTTGTAATTTATTTTCTTCTTCAAATGAAGAAGGTCCAACATCACTAATGCTGCTCATCAGTGCAACATAACCTCCAAACCTATGAGGCTTCTTCCTTTCCCTGAAAGTTCCTTTGGGAGCAGCTATCCTTTTTGCTTCCCACACTATTTCTTTAAGCCACCCTGGCTTCCTTTTGGTTGGAGGTTCTTCAAGAGTTATTTATAACATTTCAGTGGGCTCTAGGGGCTCATTACTTGTCCCTTCACGAGGTTGCTCCCTCTGATCATCTGAATTTTCATTTTCAGAAGAGGGTGAAGCCGGTTGAACTGCTTCTGATTCCTGTTGAAGCTCTGTAGATTTCTTAAATGTGGCTTCCTCATGGAAAGTCACATCTCTTCTTACCTCTATTTTCCTATGACCTGGTACATAAATCCTGTAATCCTTAGAGTTCTCACTGTAGCCCACAAAAACCCCTTTCTTGCCCGAGGGTTCCATCTTTGTCCTCTTTTCCTTAGGGACATGAATATACAGAGGACATCCAAATATCCTTAGATGGCCTACTTCAGGTCTGATCCCTGAGAAGACCTCTTCAATAGTATTTTACTTCAATATAGCATGTGGACACCTGTTCTGAATATACATGGCAGTGGAGGTAGATTCTTCCCATAAAGAATTTGGTAGATCCTGGTCAAACATCATTGCTTTCGCTGCCTCATAAATAGTCTTGCATTTCCTCTCAGCAACACCATTTTGCTGAGGGTTATATGGCATGGTCAATTGTCTCTTGATTCCTATTGACTTGCAGAAATCCTCAAGCTGGAGAGATTCAAACTCTCCTCCATTGTCTGTTCTAAGGATTCTGATGTGTTTCCCTGTTTGCTTTTCAATAAAGGATTTATACTCTTTGAATTGATCAAATGTGTCACTTTTAGCTTTAAGAAAATACATCCAACATTTTATTGAGTAATCATCAATAAAAATGACATAATACAAACAACCACTGAGTGAGGGAGATGACATGGGACCACATACATCAGAATGAACCATATCTAAGATGCCCTGAGCTCTGTTGTCACTACTAGGAAATGATTTCTTTATATTTTTACCTATCATGCATCCCTTACAAATTTCATTCTTACTAAGAGAAATAAAGAGCATGCTACATACCATGTTCTGTAGATATGGAAGAGCTTTGGAATGAATATGTCCAAGTCTTTTGTGCCACAACTCACTGGAGCTAGTCACATCATGAGCCAATTCTTGAACTGACTGTCTTGAAATGACGTACAGTCCTCCACTATGAGTTCCAATGGGTTCTATTGTACTTAAGTGGCTACCTTTAGCCCATAGTAGTTCCTTCCTGTCCTTGAATATCGCCCAATATCCCTTGTCCTCAAGGGTTGCAACTGATAGTAGATTCTTCTTGAGTCTTGGAACATATAATACTTCATTAACATGAAGTCTAGCCCCGCATTCCAATCTGAAAGAGATAGAGCCTACTTCCTCTATCTTGTAACATTTGTCATCCCCAAGCTCGACCTGCTCTGCAAAAGATTTTGTCTCGAAATATGAGAGGATCTCATTGTACCCTGTCATGTGCTTTGATGCACCACTGTTTACTAACCAAGTTTTCGACCTCGTGGAAACTGAACTAGATAAGGTAGAAACCAAATAATATTCTTTCCTATTTTCTTTCTCATTAGAAGGACTTTTCTGATTTCTTTTGGATTCATCATCCTCAACAGTTGAGGCATGATGTTTCCCTTTCCTAGGATATTTCTTTCTAAACCAACAATCTTTAGAAAAATGACCCAACTTATTACAACTAAAGCATTTAATCTTAGATGTATCAATATTATTGCCTTTGAATGTACCTTTGGTGTTTGGCTTCCATTGAGAGCCTTTCTGGAAAGTGCCTTTCTTCTTTCCCTTGAATATTGATGCTAAAGATGAGTGCTCTTCTTTCGTTGGCTGGCTCTTGGTAGCTGTGTTACTCTCCTCCTGGATGAAATCATGCCATAACCTCTCAAATTTGGGTTGAATCTCTCCCACTTACACTAGATAAGAAGGTCTCCTATGAAGAAGGAAGACCGTAAAAAATGGCCTACACTAAATCATCATCGTCCACTGTCACCGCTGTGACCAAAAGATGATCTCTGATCTAATATATCCTGGAACAGAAAGATTCCATTGATTCACCTTTATCCATATTTAAATACTTAAGCTTGTTCTTAAGTGACCTCTTATGACTTGGAGCCTATTTCTCATACAGATTCACCAAGGTATCCATACAATATTTGGTAGTCATTAACGAAGTCATTGCAGGCATTATACTATCTTTGACTGAGTCAAAGATGATTTGCTTGGTCTTTGCTTGACTCTTCCTAAAATCCGTTCTTCCTGCATTATTTGTGGGTTCCTCCACCACTATGGTCACATACTACTCAAGATCATTCTCTTGCAAGATATTTGTTATACAGAGCTTCCACACATTGAAGTTGGTAGCTCCTTTGAGCCTATCCTCGACCCTAACTGAAATGGAGGATGCCATGGACCTCACACTGGAAACTTAATCAAGATTGCTTGGATCTGTGTGTACTTGTTGTTTCACTTCAACACATTTAACACACCCTAAGCTCTGATACCATGTTAAATTATGATCTTGATTTCTTATGCAGATTAATTCTTTTATTTTCTTCAATACTTTGATTCCAGCTCAATATACTTCAACAATACCAAATCATAATCATAATGTAAATGAGTAAGCATGCACATCAACAACACATATACCCTGGGGAAACCCTGTACAGGGAGAAAAACCCCAACAAACAATATTCCTTTATTGCATTAATAATGTAAGATCTCTTACAAATATCCACCGTGAATTTTCTTCTCTCAAAGAGCTTGCCAAGATGACTCTAACCTGACAAAGACTTAAAATACCTTGCTGAAATACACCTTTGATATACTGCCTCTTTATCACTGATGTGCTCCTCTATTACTTCACCCTCAACCTGCATACGAAAACTATGTTGCAGGACTGTATTGAAGAGAGGGTTCAACCTCTTCTTATATAGGCTGAAGAGGGGAAGAGGAGAGGTTCGAAATAGTAACCTGATTGCATGCTTTAATCATAACTCAACTTCATACTTTAGTTCAAACTTAGAACTAGATTTGATATTGGTTACAACTCAGCATTACACTTTAGTTCGAACTTAGAACTATACTTGAGACTAACATGTTTTAGTTCGAACTTAGAACTAGACTTGAGACTAACATGCTTTAGTTCGAACTTAGAACTAGACTTAAGAATTTAGTTGCAAGTCAACATTATACTTTAGTTCTAAAATAGAACTAGACTCAAGACTTTAGTTGCAACTCAACATTACACTTTAGTTCTAAAATAGAACGAGACTCAAGACTTTAGTTGCAACTCAACATTACACTTTAGTTCTAAAATAGAACTAGACTCAAGACTTTAGTTGCAACTCAACATAGAACTAGACTTAAGACTCTAGTTACAACTCTTGACAAGGCAATTCAAAATTCTCTTCATGGTGGATAATGTTTACATGTGCCAACGCACTAGATCAATACATTTACATCATTTGCAATATTAGGAATATCGTTTGTTTCTAGCTCATAGGAATTTTACATTCAACCTAAATTTTGCTAGATACCTTGACTTTTGCTCATGGCTCACAAGGTTTGACTAGGCTCACAGAGGTTGTATGTTCCCCCTAACTTTTGCACTAGTCTGTCTATTGTCACAGAGGTTGTACGTTCCCCTTGACTTTTGCACTAGACTGTCTATGTTCACAGAGGTTGTACGTTCCCCCTGAATTTTGCATTAGACTCACATAGAATCTCATTTGTCTTGACTTTTGGTTTGACTCACAGAGGTTGTACGTTCCCCCTGGATTTTGTCAATACCTCACAAGACTGGTTGATTCTCCAAATCTCCCTGGCTAGCCTCAGGGTGGCCCATATGGCCTCTCATTAGAGAATCACTGTCGATGCTGCCAAATTTAACAACTTCTCTAGTGGTGGATTTATCTTTACTAATCCTCATTTCATAAGCAGTTAGAGTTCCTAGGAGTTGATCAATAGACAAAATCTTAAGATCATTCAGTTCTTCTATTGCAGAAACTTTTGGATTAAATCCATCAGGCATAGATCTTAAAATCTTCTGAACTAAAAATGCATCTTCAATCTTCTCACCAAGACCCTTCATGGCATTCACAAGCTCCTCAACTCTTAAGAAGTATTTACTAGTTGTTTCATCCCCATTCATCTTTAGTTCAAATTTCAATCTATATGTCTGAAGTTTGGCATCTTTTACTTTCTCATTTCCTTCATAACTGCTAATAAGTTTATCCCACATCTCTTTGGCAGATTCAAGATGCATCACCTTTACAAATTCAGCTTCAACAAGACCACTCAAGATAGCCTTCATTGCCTTTGCATTGAAGATAAATTCTAACTTATCATCTTTGGAAGCTAGCACAACAAGTTTTATATATCCAGTCTCTACAACATCCCAAACATCAGCACCTAAGGCCATAATGTATGTTCTCATTCTAACCTTCCAGAAGGCAAAATTTGTTCCATCAAACATAGGAGTCTTATTGGTTTAAGTTCCTTGATGAATTTTCATGTTTAAGCTTATTGATCTACCTTTAAATAAAAGAAACCTGGCTCTGATACCAATTGTTGAAATTACTAAGACAACTGAGAGGGGGAGGTGAATCAATTGTTACTTTGCTTAAACAATTTTATGCCTATTAAAACATTGTTACTCTCCTCCAAGTGATCATCAAGATTATACAAGACATGAAAAACATAAATAATAAACATCAATCACACATATGATATACAAAGAGACAAATATTCATGAGGAAACCCATAAAGGGAGAAAACCTATTCTTCTTAGAATGATAAGTAGTCTTTTAAGTTCTGTACATCATCTATCTTTGAGCACCCACTCAAAATGAGGCTACCACCTCTTCTTTAACAAGCTGCAACTTGTAGAGAGCACCAACTCTCAAGTTTCTCTAGCACCCACTAGAAAGAAGAATATTTGCTCCTTATGATTTCCAACACCAATTGGATGGAAGCACCTAATTCCACTTATACAAGCACCAACTTGCACACAGAAAAATCTTCGTTTTCCCTAACACCACCCTACCACCCTGTTTTCTAGCCACAAGTAGATGGAAGCTACAAATCGTAGTATTCAAGCACCAACTTGAATAAAAGAGGACCACAGTCTTCCCTAGCACCACCCTACCACCCTATTTTCTAAATCTTTGCTTGTTTAATACCTTATGATAATACAAATATTTCAACACTTACCACTTCTTGTATGTTCTGCAATTCTGCTCTGCTTCTGTCTGTTCATACTTGGCTCAACTTTCTCTCTCTTTCATTTGCTCTTTCTCTATTCTTCTCATGCTCTTAGATTCTTGTACATTCTACTCTTTTCACCATTTCTGCTCTATCCAACTTATGTTCTTCATCTTTGAATTTGTTCTCTCTCTGTTCATACTGTAATTTTCATTACATGCGGTTCAATTCATTTTGCAGAGAAACAACAACTTCGCTCTGTCACAACATTATACTTTTATGCATTTGCTCATGATCTGTTACACTTCGAATCTCAAACACCCAAGAACAGAATCTCCAATGCCCAAGAACAATGATTCAGTTAGTATAACTGAATCGTAACTGATCAAGAAATCATGTAGTGAAACAGTAACCCTTCGATCAAATTGTCGATTTAATCACCGTCGTTGGATTATACGCGCATAGGATTTTTGACTTTTCAATGTATAAAATATAGTGTCCACAGATTTGAATGATTGAGATCGAATTGGAGGACAAAGCCAGAGATCAACGATTCAAATTACATTGGGTCCTCGAGAACTATACCCGCACGAACTAGCGTCGGGTGCAGTATTCCTCTACACGTGACCACTCGCCAACCAAGAAGGCACTTCACGACTTCACACATTGTATATTCTACTGTGAGTCACTTCGATTCTCCTAACTCCTGAAACTCTGAGGCAGATCCTAGAAATGCTAGCTCCTTCCCTTATTCTCCATTGATGTGACCTTGGTTGTGTCCATATGCCAATCAAAAAGGCATTCGTGACTTCGTGTTTTGGATATTCTGCTGCGAGTCACCTCTATTCTCCCAACACTCGAAACTCTGAGGTAGAGCCTAGTAATTCTAGCTCCTTCCCCTATTCTCCACTTATGTGACCACTGGCTGTGACTTGGGGACAAGCACTTTAGGACTTCGCGTTTCACAAACTTGCAAGTTAGCTCTCCTCCTTTCTCCGATGTCTGAACTCCCAAACTCTGAACTTCATCATGCTAGATCAACGATCCACAATCCTTTGTGATATGATGACCCATATCTCCTCTTCGCACTTTGGGTCTTCGCGTTTCGTGATATCGGAAGTTAGTCAGTTCAACGGTCCACAAACTTCTGTGATCCGATGGCCCATATCTCCTCTTCATATTTTGGGACTTTGCATTTCGCGATGTTGAAAGTTATCACTTCCATTATTTTGTTTCCTGATTCTTGATACTCCACTCTCATCTAATCGATGGTCCACGACTCTCTATGATTCAACGGTCCAGATCTCATCAGAACTTGGCGTTTTGCGATGTCGAAAGTTAGCACTTCCTTTCTTCCGTTTCATGATTCTCGATTCTGCGCTCTCGTCATTCTCAGTTGACATCAATGACAGTGCAGACAACACACCAAACAAAGAACTCGCCAACATGGGTTACCCACTTGTAACACCCCAGGTTCTGAACCCCCATTTTAAATAATATATTGTTACAATGATGAGAGGCCTGAGTGCCCAAACAATTATTAAAGGGCCAATATTCTAAAGAAATGTAATATTTTGATCATTATTAATAATAAACACATCACTAGATGCTAGAAAGACAAGGACTAGAGTTATAGGGGGATATGATTCCACAAGAGAGGGGGCTTGAGGGGATAAAAGCTTATTCCTATGTTAATTACCCTTTTTGCCTGAGGGATGGGATCGGTTACGTGAGATTCTTGGGGAAGGCCAGGAGGTTCTTGATTCCCCACGAGAGATACTTAAACTCATCCTTGGTCTAATTGTGGGGTTGGTCATTGGTCGTTGGTCGTTGGCTCATCTGCTTCTTCACTTCTGCATTCCATACCATTCTTTCCCTCATGCACCCTCACGCCCTTCCATGCACTCACTTACCCATCCATTGATCCATCCTCACCTGCGTCTTGGCCTAGTAAAGGGAAATAAATTGTTGAATATTATCCATGGGATAGTTGGCTATAATGGTCGCTGGTGCAATCCAGCCATGAATTGGGGCCTGCATGCCTGAGATGCATTGGGCTATGCCCTGTTTTGCTCACAACTGTGAATCTTGAGATTTCCAGCATTGAGATTTTGGACCAGCTATGCTGGAGGCCCTGGAACAAGGAGAAGGACTGCTTGAGGGACTGCGTGGCAGAGAAGGGTGGAGGTCCATTCTCTTGGGTGGTACAGGCTGGGTAGAAGAGAGCTCTGTACTTGGATTGTTGTGGGTGTTAGGAAACCTGTGAGAGCTTGAGAGCTGACTAGTTTGGGAACCCAAGCACACTTTGGAACCATCCTTGTGGATTCATAGCCCTGGCTCGGGGGTGACACTGCTACTGAGATTTGGAGAAGTGGTGTCTATGGTTGGGTGGAACGTCCTTGGTCTACAGCCAGTTGGTGTTGCCTTTTTATAAAGATACGTGCTCTCTGTTGTGATATTATTATCTGTGTATGAATGCATTTCACTGTGTATTTTAATTATCATTTAACTAAATCTTAGATTATGCATGCTTGCTGAATATTGTTGTGCATGTCGTTAAATATTTTATCTTATGCGTCCTTATGAAACAAAGAAGGTATTGATAAGAGTACAAAGTCATAGGGTGGGATTGAAGGTAGCATGCCCCAACCTATGGGTAGCTGGGGGATGTTACAGATTGGTATCATAGCTTCTGGTTGAAACACCGAGCCGGTATGGGCTGGGTCTATTGGTCAGAGTCTCGTGGTCGAGATTGAACTCTGACCGCGAAGTTGAAAATCTCAGGAGGAATGGAATTGCAGAATCTACGCAGGAGTTATATTGTCAGAGATCCGTTTTAAGGGGTTCGAAGGATCGTGACTATCCCCCCTTCGAATTCAGGAGTGATCACCACTGTAGGATCAAGAGAGATCAGGGATCGTTGGATCAAAGGACAGGTGAACAGGAGTCATTTGATGAAAAGGAAGCAATGGTTAAGGTCCCAACCATCAGATCCCATTGGAGAGAGAGATAAACGGATAAGAGGCATTGTGGAGAACCAAGTTTCATGGGAGATAATTCCCCATGGTGGTCCCACAATCCAAGCCACGGTTTCACCGAGGGGTTACGTGTCAGCATCAGAAGAATTGTGGGGTGAAAAGCGAGTTACTCCAAACCGTCGATGTGTTCCCCCGCAAATTGAAAGGCATGCAGTGATGTAACTTGCTAGTGCTTAAGTGACGAACCTCTGAAGAGAAGAAGTAGTCGGGGACCATTGATCTGTAGGAGGACACGTGTCAATCGATCGTGTGCTCTAGATAAAATGTTCCAGGAAAAAGTGAGAAAGGAGAAGTTGAGAATTGAGATTTTTGGACCCCAAAGATCCGAAGTGAATCACAGTCGTCTGATCTAGGAGGACATGCGACAAAAATCCATGCACTTTGGGGAAAAAATGAATTTTGAGGTTTGAGATTTCTGAAATCCGAAGACCCAAAGAATTTGTGGCCATTGATTTATGGGTGACATGCATCAGTAGATCGTGAGATTCAGATAAAAAGATTTTGGAAAAAATTGAGGTTTGATTCTTCTGAAGTCCGAAGGCCTGAAGGAATTGCAGTCATTGATCCTTGCAGTGGTAACCTTCGAAGTCCCGAAGTTCTGGGTTAATATGGGTCATCCAATAAGGGAGACACATGGCGACAGTTTGGCTAGTTTGGGAGTGTGCTAGTGTGGAAACTCCCAAAGTCCCGAAGCCCGAAGAGCCGAAGTGGTGGGGCATGATGACGTCACCTAGAGGTGATGTGGACCCTGGAATTCTCGAAGTGACGTGGCTTGTGGATGTCACCTGGGATGACGTGGACACATGGTATGTTTTCCACATGTCAGTAATTTTTGAGCATTTGGAGTATTGAAAAGTCAGTTAGAATGTGACACATGGCACCTGCCTGATTGGGACACTTGTCCACTTCTAGTATTTTGCTATGTGGTGACAGATTGTGCAGTCCAGAGACTGGGCACTCTAGAGGGGAAAGATGTGATAGTTTGTGTTGGGTCAAAAACACCCGAAGGCCCAAAGTTCGGATTACATATTGACCGTTTATTCCATAAGACACACGTCAAAGGATCGTTGACTTCGGTGAAAGCACTCCGAGAGAAAGTGCAAGGGGGAAGTTTGAAACTTCCAAAGCCCAAAGAGCCGAAGTGATTCATAGTCATTGATCTGTGGGAGGACACACAATGACAGATCATGAACTCCGGGTAAAAAGTGTTCTGGGAGGAGGCAAGCAAGGAAGTTGAGACTCTCGAAGCACAGAGTCCCGAAGCTTTGGACAAACGCTTTTTCAGCTAAGAGCAGGGTCATGGTCATTGTCATATGTAGATTGAGAGTTGAGGGAAGGAGGGATAAGGGCCGAATTGGTTTTCCTCGAGACAGAAAAATGCTAAGGAAGGATTTAGCCATGGTTTCTAGTCGTGGTCACCTGGGAAGGTGTTTTGAAGGAGGCACCTGCGTAGGATGAAATTCTGTGTCAACCAAGGATAACAGGACATTGTTATTTTTAGAGAATGGGGATATGATCTCTATGAACAAAAAAAGAAAGAGACATGTAGCATGGTTTGGAAATTTTGTTTATCATATGCATAATGCTAATAAAATGTTTGCTTGCACATTTTGCAGAATTAAGGGACTTAATCACATCAGCTCAGGATGCGTATTGAGGAAATGGAAGAAGGTGAGGGAGCCTCCAATCATGATAAGGAGGCTGAAGGCCAGAATGCCAAAGTTGGTAATGCAGAGACAGATTCCAATGGACACAAGGGAAAAGGATAACATGAAACGTTAATAGAAATGGTAAGAAGCTTGAAGATGGAAGTGCAAAGATACAAAAAAGACAACGAGAGACTGATGAGAGAGAAAAGTTAGATAAATGATTGAGTGTTGCAGAGCTTAAATCAGTTGCAGAGACAAACGAAGAAGGGATCAAAATCAAGACAAGAGGAAGAAGGCAGGTGCCATGAAAGAAGGGATGATTGTGGAAGAGATGGTTATTCCAGAAGTGCTAGCAGAGCTCATGGACACCACCCACCTTCTTACTCAAAAAGAAAGTTTTATGCAGCGAATGATCCCGTAAGAAGTCCAGAGGTGTCTCAAGTCAGACACCAAAGAAGGAAACAAGAGGTAGATAGTTTGCAAGGAGAGTTGAGGAATCTCAAGCCACCTTTGGGGGTGAAAGAGAAAGGGAAGACGATGTCGAAGCATGGTTGCTTGGGCTCAGGAGATATTTTGAGTTGCATAACTATTCATCCAACTTGGAAGACAAGATTGCCACCTACCATTTACTTGGGAAAGATGCAATGTGGTGGGACCAACCGAAGCAAGTGGAACATGTTAATGAAAGTAGGATCACTTGGAAACAGTTCAAGAAGTACTTCTAGAAGGAGTACCTCTTAGAGAATTTATATGACAAGAAAATGTAGGAATTCTTTGAACTTAAGTTGGGAATCATGACTATGGAAGAATAGGAGAAGAAGTTATTTGGATTGTTAAAATATGTCAGGTTCATTGGTGATGAGAAAGTGAAAATACAGAGATTTCTAAGTGGACAGTCAACCTTTATAAGGAAAAGATCAAGTATGATGAACCCAAGATGAACCCAATACCTTGATTGAGGCCATCCGTAAGGATAAATACATGTATGAGCAAGGCCAGGGAAGAGAATCCCTGTAGAAATCTTGGAAGGACAAGAAGAATGCGAAGTCCAATCAGAGGAGGAAAGGATTCAAACCTCCCTTCAATAGGAATGAGCCTAATACAAATCATCAAGATTAGTATGCTAAGGGGGATTCCAAGAAGGAAGATTCCTTGGGAAAAAGGGGAAGACCACCAATCCAATGTTGGGGATGCAAGGAATATCACCTGTACAATGATTTCCCACACAGAAAGGACAGAGTGAAGACTATGCACAACATCCAAGAGGCTATGACAATCAAATATATGGGAAGAATCTATGCAGCTTTAAATGGTCGACAAGCAGAGTACCAGTACAATATGATTGAGGTGGAAGGTAAGATCATAAATCAGCCTGTTGCTATTTCGATTGATTCAGGAGCAAGTCATTGCTACAGTGATCCTAAGATAGTGGATAGATTACATTTGGAGAAAAGTAAACTTGGAAAAACAAGTTTGGTTCAGTTAGCCACTAGAACCAAAAGACGAATCCATGATATGGTCAGAAGTTGTTCCATAAGTCTTAATGGTGTGAATACTAGTATGGATCTAAATATCATACCATTGGGGTCTTATGATATTTTGATTGGAATGGATTGGTTGGACAAGCATCATGTTGTCCTAAATTGTCATAACAAGACATTTACATGTCTTGATGAAAATGGAAAACAAAGCACTGTGAAAGGAGTTCCAAGACCCATCTCTATAAGGGAGATTTCAACCTTACAGCTAAAACGATGTTTTAGGAAAGGATTTCAATTGTATGCAGCTCATGTGGAAGAGATAAATAATACCAAGGGGCCAAGCCTCTAAGATTTCTCGGTACTACAAGAATTTGAAGATGTATTCCAAGAAATACCAGGATTGCCACCAATAAGGGAGATAGTTTTCTCAATTGATTTAGTGCCAGGAGCTGCCATGGTGTCAAAAACACCTTACAGAATGAGCACACCATAATTACAAATGCAGTTGGAGGAATTGTTGAAGAAAGGGTACATACGTCCAAGTGTTTCACCTTGGGGAGAACCAGTACTTTTTGTGAAAAAGAAGGATGGAACCTTGAGGCTGTGTATTGACTTCTGACACCTAAACAAGTACACTATAAAGAACAAGTATCCTCTACCTCGAATTGATGACCTCTTTGATCAACTAAGAGGAGAAAATATATTTTCAAAAATTGACCTGAGGGTGGGATACCATCAGATAAGAATCAAGGAATAAGACATTCATAGGACAACCTTTAGGACCAAGTATGGGCATTATAAATTTTTAGTGGTGCCATTTATACTGACCAATGCACCAACTGTCTTCATGTTATTAATGAATGGCATATTCAGAAATTATTTGGATAGGTTTGTCATAGTATTCTTGGATGACATACTTATCTATTCTAAGTATGAAGAGGAGCATGAACATTACTTAAGACTGGTATTGCAAGTAATGAGAGAACATCAGTGTTTTACAAGTTGAGTAAGTGTTCTTTCTATCAAAATAAGATCCATTACTTGGGACACATTATTTCAGAGAAGGGCATAACAGTAGATCCAGAGAATATTGAAGCCATTAGGGGATGGCCAACACCCAGAAATGTGTCAGACGTCAGATCTTTTATGGGATTAGCTGGCTACTACAAAAGGTTCATAGTAGGGTTCTCTAAGATTTCTCATCCCATCAATTCTTTGCAAAATAAGGGAACTAAATTTGAATGGACACTCAAGTGTGACAAGAATTTTAATCTGTTGAAGGAATTACTTACTAGTGCACCTGTGTTAAAGACTACTGACCCAAATGAAAGTTTTGTGGTATGTACAGATGCATGTAAGGAAGGACTTGGGGGAGTCCTCACACAAAATGGACATGTCATTGGATATGAGTCCAGAAATCTTAAGGAACATGAGAGGAACTATGCCACCCACGACTTGGAGCTTGCTACCATTGTCCACGCCTTGAGGATGTGGAGGCATTATCTCATGGGGAAGAAATTCGAATTAAGGACAGACCACATTGGCCTGAAGTATCTTTTTGAACAACTGACCTTGAATTCTAGGCAAACAAGATGGCTGGAATTTTTAAGTGGATATGACTTTGATATCAATCATATCAAGAAAAAGGAGAATAAAGTTGTCGATGCACTCAGTAGGAGAGTGCATATAATGCATGCTACTGCTATTAGTATGCATCAGTCAAACTTGAAGAGCCGAGTTTTAGATGGTCTTGTTACAAATCAGCATTACCTACAGGTAAAGGAAAACTTACAACAAGGAAATGTACAATAGAAAATAAAGGAGTATGAGATAAAGGAAGACAGATTACTCATGCATAAAAATAGAATCTATGTTCCTAGTTCCAGAGAACTGAGGAATTTTTTACTAAAGGAGATGCATGGTGTTCCTTGTGATGGACATCCTAGTTACCAGAAAACAATTACAACAGTAAGAAGCCATTTCTTTTTGCCGGGAATGAAGAAGGATGTTGCTGATTACATCGCTCGATGTATGGAATGTCAGAAGGTGAAGGCTGAGCATAGGCATCCAATGGGTTTGCTATAGCCATTGCTAATCCCAAAGAAGAAATGGGAAGTAATCACCATGGATTTCATCATAGGATTACCCAGAATGAATAAGAAACATGATTCAATCATGGCGGTGGTTGAAAAATTAATAAAGGCTGCTCATTTTGTGCCTGTGAAGACAACACATACAACAACTAATATTGCAGAAATTTTCATGAAGGAAATTGCTAGGTTGCATGGGATACCTAGGACAATCGTCTTGGACAGAGATACGAAGTTTACCTCCAATTTATGGAGGGGATTGTTTAAATCATTTGGCACAAATCTAAACTTTAGCACCGGGTATCATCCCCAGATAGATGGGCAAACAAAGAGGGTCAATTGAATAATTGAAGACATTCTGAGAATGTATGTCATGGATAAGCCATCTAAGTGGGAAGATTACTTACACTTGGTTGAGTTTGCATATAATAATGGGTATCAAGCTTCATTGAGAATGATCCCGTTTGAGGCCTTGTATGGTAGGAAATGCAATACTCTAGTGAGCTGGGACAACCCAACAGATAGAGTGGTACTTGGGCCAAAGTTGCTCAAGGACATGGAAGACCAGGTGGTTAAGATCAAGTAGAATTTAAAGGCAACTCAGGATAGATAGAAGGTTTATGCATATAACAACATGACAACTAGAGAATTTAAAGTAGGGGAGCATGTACTTTTTAAAGTGAAACCCAATAAAATCTCTTTGAAATTGGGTAGTTGTACAAAGTTGGTAGCTAGATTTTGTGGTCCATTTGAAATATTGGATAGAATAGGGCCAGTTGCATACATGCTTGCATTACCTACTTCCATGAATGTGCATAATGTATTTCATGTATATTTACTAAAGAAATATGTACATGACCCTAACCATGTTATTGATTGGCATTTGATTCAGGTAGAGACGGAGGGAGACTTTCAGGTTCAGCCAACGCGGGTATTGGACAGAAAGGTCAAAATGCTTTGGAATCGAGTTATAGAGATGGTAAAAGTTCAGTGGACCTGCAACAGTCCTAAAGATGCTACTTAGGAGCATGAATATGCCATGCGGGCAGAGTACCCGCAACTTTTTGAATAAATTTGATATTTTGATCTCTATTTTGTATATGCATTGAGGACAATGCCAAGATAAGGGGGAAGGGATGTAACACCTCGGGTTTTGAACCCCCATTTTAAATAATGTATTGTTACAATGCTGAGAGGCCTGAGTGCCCAAAAAATTATTAAAGGGCCAGTATACCCAAGAAATGTAATATTTTGATCATTATTAAGAATAAACACATCGCTGGATGCTAGACAGACAAGGACTAGAGTTATAGGGGGCTATGATTCCACAAGAGAGGGGGTTTGAGGGGTTAAATGTTTATTCCTATGTTAATTACCCTTTTTCCTAAGGGAGGGGATCGGTTACATGAGATTCTTGGGGAAGTCTAGGAGGTTCTTGATTCCCCACGAGAGACACTTAAACCCATCCTTGGTTTGATTGTGGGGTTGGTCATTGGTCGTTGGTCATTGGATCGTTCACTCCTTCACTTATACATTCCATACCATTCTTTCCCTCACACACCCTCACGCCCTTCCATTCACTCACTTACCCATCCATTGATCCATCCTCACATGCATCTTGGCCTGGTAAAGGGAAAGGAACTACTGAAGATTAGCCACGGGATAGTTGGTTGTAATGGTCGCTGGTGTAATCCATCCATGAGTTGGGGCCTGCATGTCTGAGATGCGTTGGTCTGTGCCCTATTTTGCTCACAACTGTGAATCCTGAGAGTTCCATCATTGAGATGCTGGACCAGCTGTGCTAGAGGCCCTGGAACAAGGAGAAGGACTTCCTGAGGAACTGCGTGGCAGAGAAGGGTGGAGGTCCATTCTCTCAGGTGGTACAGGCTGGGTATAAGAGAGTTGGATACTTGGATTGTTGTGGGTGCTGGGAAACCTGTGATAGCTTGAGAGTTGATTGGTTTGGGAACCCAAGCACACTCTGGAACTTTCCTTGTGGATTCATAGCCCTGGCTCGGGGGTGACACTGCTGTTGAGATTTGGAGTAGTGGTGTTTACTATTGGGTGGAACATCCTTGGTCTGCAACTAGTTGGTGTTGCCTTTTTATAAAGATAAGTTCTCTCTGGTGTGATATTATTATCTGTGTATGAATGTATTCCGCTGCGTATTTTAATTATCATTTAACTAAATCTTATATTATGCATGCTTGCTGGATATTGTTGTGCATGTCATTAAATATTTTATCATATGCATCCTTATGAAACATAGAAGGTACCGGTAAGAGTACGAAGTCCAAGGGTGGGCTTGAAGGTAGCATGCCTTGACCTGTGGGTGGCTGGGGGATGTTACACCACCCAAGTAAACTTAAACATACTTCCTCTAGGATCTTATGACCTGTTAATTGGCATGGACCGGTTCACTGCCCACTAAACCAAGTTGGACTGTTACAGTAAAACTTTGGAGTGTGAAAAATAAGAAGGAAGGAGGATAAACCTACAAGGGATTCAAAAGCCTGTCTCAATGAGACAAATATCATCCCTCCAAGTGATGAAGTATTGCAGAAAGGGATGTTCCTTGTATGCAATACAAGTACTGAACTTTGTTGAGAATGAAAAACCCATCCTAGAGAACTATCCCATATTAAAAGAATATAAAGATATATTCCCAGAAGAGGTACCAGGTCTACCTCCAAGAAGGGATATTGAATTTTCAATAGAACTTGTACCAGGAGTAGTGCCAATGTCTAGAAATCCCTATAGGATGAGTACACTAGAGCTAGTTGAGCTAAAACTACAGTTGAAGGAGATGTGGGATAAAGGCTACATATGGCTTAGTGTGTCTCCATGGGGAGCACCAGCCTTGTTTGTGAAAAATAAAGATGGCACACTCATATTGTGTGTTAGCATCAGAAGTCACTCCTGGATTGCTTGCAGGGGCAGAGCCCAACACCCATTAGTTTTATGTCACGATAGTTTTAATGGATGATCAAATGGGGAGAGACTCGAGGAAATATCATTCTAACTCAGGGACCGGGTCTGGTATGTAAGGAAAAAAGGAGGTCTTGATCTAACTTCAGCCAGTGGGTTAATTAAAAGATAAGCAGGTGGAAGACTTGGTAAGAAAGGTGAGCAAACAAATTTGGGCAACAGGCTTTCAGCGGTTTGCAGAAGAAAGACTCTGAATGCAAGATCCTCTTGGTTCAGGGTCTCAAGAAACTGAAAAGGGGACTTGACTAGATCTTCCAATTCCAAGTCACTCAGCGCTGAGAAAAACACAAGGACTAATTAGAACAATGTAACTGCTACAGTGATCATATCCAACATCATCCTACAACAGCTACAACTCGACTGGATCCTCCAATTCTGAGCTGTTCTAACACAGTGTAAACAGAGATGTGAAAGAAGCTGACATTCATAAGGAAAGAAGTCTCAAAAGTCCATGCATAACTAGAACAACAGTGCTTCGTTAAAGCTTTACATCGGGAGCTCTACTCAACCATCGATAGATACAAAAATGGCGAAAACACCTACATATACTCAAAACAACAACAGCAACAAAATCGAGACGTTGCATTAAAACTTTGCGTCTGCATGGCTTCTGAAAACCTGCTCTTGCAATCTCTGAGTGATTGTGCACTTGTGGCAGACGCAATCGAACTTCTGACAGTTCTGTGGGTGAATCAATGTGCTCTTAATTCGTCACCGGACTCTCCCAATATGGCGGAGGCGATGTCTAACCACCACCAACCACCTCAATAACTGCTTCATTGGGATTGAGGATGGCCCGACCAACTCGGCACCTTTGGGATGTGGACGGCCCCTCGCGCTGCCACCTGGATTAATGGAACTGCCTGATGAATAAGCGTGCTGGCCAGTGCGAAGGATAGGGCGCATAATGGGAGTGGTGGCACCAACATTGTGAGGGTGAGGTAAGAAGTGATGAGGTGTGAGAGAGGTTACAGGGGAAGACACATGGCGGAAGGAAATAAGCGGAGGGGATAGGAGATGAGATATAATGGACACACTTTTAGTGGGAGGATAAAGTGGAAGGGAGCAGAACACGTGGCAGGTGGTGAGTGGATGATGAGATGGACTAAAAGAGTGGAGATGGGGGGACACATGGCAACCGGTGAGAAGGGCCCACGTTGATTAAAATAGAGCAGCTGAGAAGGATGGGATCACCTGAGCACCATTGATCCGGGTGCTTTGATCTCGGCCTTTGGGAAGATGCGCGCCTGATTCCGGACCCCCCCTCTGCTTAAAGGTAGAAAGGTGGGGGGGGGGGTCCGGAATCGCCTTGGGCGCCGTTGATCCGGGCGCTCTGATCGTGACCGTTGAAGAGGTGCGCCCTTGATTCTGGACCCCCCCCTCTGCTTAAAGGTAGAAAGGCGGGGGGGATCCAGAATCCAATGCATGCCGTTGATCTGGGCACGCGAAATCCTGTTGTCCAGAATTGATTTCCATTTAAACACAGTCACATTAGCATCCCAAACTTAGGACAAGTGGGTTTTTAACCCATTCCTTCACATTTTACCCCCGCTTTGCAAGAAATGTTGCTAACATTAGGCTCCATGGGGGATAAAGTCGTCTCTGTGATGCTCTAAGGAATCTTTTGCAGATTTAGTGCCTTGTTGTTGGGCTATGGAGTCATTTATTAAGTTGAAAACAAAAACAATATTTACAAAAAACCAAAGAGCTGACTGTGGCTCACAAAAAACATTTTTTCAAGAAATTCCCGTTTACTGGGCCATTAAAAACTTCTTTGCCTTCCAAATCCTGCAATCTGTAAGTGTTGTTTGAAAATACTTCAGAGATCTTGAAAGGCCCAAACCAGAGGGCATCAAACTTGTTGTTCTTGCCCTTTTCCTATCTGGGTGCATCCCATTTGAGTACCAGATCACCCAGCTCGAATTCTTTCTTCTTTCTCTTCCTATCAAAATCCTGCTTGATCTTCTGCTGATGATTATAGGCCCTGTCCATGACCTGTTCTCTGATCTGCTGCACTTCCACCATCTGATGAATCCTTCTGACCATATGGTCAGGCTCTCCTTCAAGGTCCTGGAGGAATTTTTCCAGAGATACAGCGAGCTGAGTAGGGAAAACAACCTCTGCTCTGTAAACAAGTTGGAAAGGTGAGATGCCCAGGGATTTCTTGGTTGTCACCCGATCAGCCCATAAAGAAAATTTGAGCTTCGAATCCCAGGCCCTTTTATTATCTTCCAACAACTTCTTAATGAGATTGATCAGAATTTTATTTGAAGACTCTGCCAGTCCATTCCCTTGAGGATAATAGGGAGTAGAGTGAATAAGTGAAATCTCAAACTGTTCACAGAACTTGATCAGAGGCTCAGACCTGAAGGAGGCAGCATTATCAGTGATAATTCTGCTAGGGAAACCAAATCTGGCTATGATGTCTTCCAGGAGGCTGATAATTACTTTTTGGGAAGTGCTCCTGGTGGGAACAACCTCTATCCACTTGGTGAAATAATCTGTCACAGTGAGGATCCATCTGTGCTGGCCACTTGATGGAGGATGAATCTCTCCAATGAAGTCCAATCCCCACTGCTGAAAGGGTGCTGAAACCACTACAGGCTTTAATGGTAGAGATTTGAGTTGTTGCTTACCTGAGAACTTCTGGCATTTGATGCAAGCTCTGACTTCTCTGCAGACATCAGGGAATAAAGTGGGCCAGTAATACCTAGCCCGGAGGATCTTGTGAGCTGTGGTCTTCCAGGAATGATGACCTCCACAAAGACCGCTATGGAAATCGAACATAACCTTCTGGGCTTCTTGTGGGTCCAGACACCTTAAAAATATCCCTAGAGGGTCTTTCCAGTACAATGCTTGGTCAATGAGGCAATATCTGACCGCTTTGAGCTTTAGAGCTCTAGCCTTACTTTTTTCCAATCCATCAGGAGGCTTTAATTCTTGCAGAAAATACAAGATATCTTTGTACCAGGCGCATGATGCTAGCAATAAGGCACCCTGGAAATGCTTGTTGGATGGCTTAGCTTGCTCATTTATAAAGCTAATCCCCAAGGTTTTGCAATTGGATTCGGCCAGCAACTTGGCTAAACCCTACCCCCTTATCAACTTGGTGGGCTTGATCTCTAGATCAAATTCTAATATTTTGGCGATCCACTTGCCTCTTCTTCTGTCTATGTCAGGCTGTATGAGAATGTCCTTCACAGAGGCCGAAGGAACATATGTAGTGATCCTCTAGTGCAAGACATAGACTCTGAAAGCTTTGAGGGCTTTCACCAGGGCATAGGCCTGCTTCTCCATGATCTCGTACCAGAGTTCAGCGTCTCTCAATGCCTTGCTGTAGAAGGCAATAGGTTGCTCTCGCCCTTGATAATTTTTTTGCAACAAGACCGCGGCTACTGTATCACAAGAAGTGAAAGAAAAAATCAGAAAATCTTTGGAATAATCAGGACTGATCAGCACAGGTGCCTTAGTCAATGCCCTTTTAATTTGGACAAAATATTCCCTGGGTTCAACGGTCCATTTTACTTCATTTCCCTTCCTGAGCATGGCTGTGATGTGTCTCACCAGCTCAACAAAATTCGAGATGAATCTCCTCAGAAAATTAATCTTCCCCAAAAAGGCCTGAACCTCCTTCTTAGATCTGGGAAGTGATAGGGTCTGAATTGCTTCTACCCTGCTAGGGTCAATCCTCACTCCCTCTGCTGATACTATATGGCCTAATAGCTTTCCCTCCTTCATAGCGAACAAAGATTTTTTGGGGTGTAAAGATAGGCCAAACCTCCGACACTTCAGGAAAACTTTCTTCAAGTGGCAGCAGTGCTCCTTGTCTGTCCTAGAGAAGATCGTGATGTCATCCAGATAAATTACCACAAACTGGTCCTTCTCTCCGATGAATGCTATGTCCATGGCTTGCTAAAATGTTGCTCCTGCATTCATCAATCCGAAAGGCATTCTGGCATACATGAATGTGCCCCAAGGAGTGGTGAAGGCCATTTTTTCCTTGTCCTCAGGCATGACTGATATCTGATTGTAACCAGAGAAGCCATCAATCATGGATATTCTAGATGCACCAGTGACCTTCTGCAGTATGTGTTCCATATTGGGCGGGGGATAATTATCTTTCTTCGAGCTCTTGTTCAGGTTCCTGAAGTCGACACAAAGCTTTATTTCTCCACTTTTCTTTCTTACTGGGACCAAATTGGCCACCCATTTGGAATATCTTATGGGGACGATGATGTGGGCCTCTAACAGCTTCTTCACTTCTTTCTCCATGACAGGCAGCAACAAGGGATTTATCTATCTTAGCTTCTGCCTAAATGGCTTAGCCTCTTCCTTCAGTGGGATCTTGTGTTCAATGACTGATGTGTCATATGTCTCGAGGTCTTCGTAGGTCCAAGAAAACACGTCAGCAAACTCTCTTAGCAACTCAGTATATTTATCCCTTTGCTCCTTGGTCAAACTTCTTGACAACTTGACAAACTTAGGCTTCTCCGGTGTGCCAATGTTGCACTCAGCTGTGTTAGCATCATCACCTGAAATTCTGCCTTTTACTGCCACATCATTCCCATCGAACAATCTCTCTAATGGGATTAGTCCCCTCAGAATGTGATTGCTAGGTAGCTGAATAATGTCATGCTTTGCTATTTTACTCAGCAACTTACCCCCATCAAACCCTTCTTCGGAGACGGAATCTTGGTCGATATGCATCTCTGAAAATTCTTCAATAGTCTCCAAGAACTTCTTGATCTTGAGATCATCCTCAAACACCTTCCAATGTTTGACATTGTCAAGTATGGAGGGCCTGTATTTTACTTCCACATCATACTTAAACTTGGGCGGCAAGGGTACTTTAAAATTGCTTGCTGATGTAGCCAAGGAATCTGCAACTGTGTTCTCCTCTCTTGGGATGAAAGAAATGTTAAACGCTGAGAAGAAACTGTCAATTAGGTCCCATACCTCATTTCTGTAACTCCTGAGTCAAGGATGCTTGGCCTGATAAGCGCTTATGATCTACTGGACTATCAACTCGGCATCTCCAAACACGGCTACTTCCTGAATTCCCATTTCCCTTGTGGCTATTAATCCTAGGATAAGAGCTTCATACTCTGCCACATTGTTGGTAGCTTCGAATTCTAATTTGTATGACAGAGATGTGGTTTCCTGAGCAGGTGACACAAAAACCGCCCCAGCTCCAGCGCCTTCCCGGGAAGAGGCTCCATCAAAGAACATTTTCCAGACAAGGGTGATGGAGGGAGGAAATTTAGGGGGAATGGTGGGCTTCTTTCTGAGTTTGAGAGGAGGCTCGGGGGCATGGGTGAGCTGTAGTAAACTAGAGCCTAAATCAGTGTCTAAGGCAAAGATGGGATGATTGGTAGGGTTGGATTCATTACTGATTATGTAGGCCAGTTGGGCTTCCCTGTATAGTCTTCTATGCTCTCCTCCAAACACTGGGATAGTAGCATATGTAAGGTCCATCTGCAAGGTTCCCCCCAGACTTTTTATCCAAGATCTTGACAATAGCATACCGAACTTGGGGGGGACATCAGCTACTACGATATCCATGACCACACTTTTCATGGGCAGTTGAAACAAGGTCACAACCATGTCTTTAATAACTCCAAGACACTGAACTTTCCTGGAGTCAAAAGAATAGAGGTCATGATAGGCTCGGGTGACTTCTAGCCCTAACTCTTCCATGACAGTTTTGGGCATGAGGTTGTGAGAATCCCCTGAGTCCATCAAGCAATTGTGCAGTACTTTATCATGTATGTTCAGGGACGTGTAGAAAGGAGGGGATGAATCATCTCTGTCTTCTACCATGGGACCTAGAATAACTACAGGCTTTTCATCTTGGAGGTTTATGGAGTCTGTGGGAAGGCATGAGGCTTCGGATTGTAAAATCTCAGAGAAGAATTTTTTAAATTCTTCATGTTTAATTATCTCGGTGAGGGGCACAGGGATTCTTATCTTTTGAATCTCATGCTCGAAATTAAAAGAAGATGTAAGCTTTGGAATTTCTCTTATTTCAGGAACATGATGGTGGACAATGGGAGAGAGGGGATGAGACTTCTTACCTCTGTGAATGTTTGCTATTTCATTAGCAGGCTTCTCTATTCTAGTGGACTGCTCAGGAACATCAGGTGTTGCTGCCTTCTTGTCGGACCTCAGGTTATACCTGCCTCAGTTGCCACTAGCCTTGTCTCCCTTGCTCAATTCATTTAGCTGACTATCCATGAGAGATTCCTCTTAAGATGCTTGAGTGAGATGAGGAAAAGGAGGAGTTCCTCCGAAGTAATGGATTTCAGGATCAAGCTCATCTGTCTCCCCTTATTCCTCTTTGGCCACGAAATTGTTCTGAAAAGGAGCCTGAATCCTCTGGTCTTCTCTGTCTCTTCCTCTTTCCTTTTGCACATTTGGGGGAGTAAAATTGTTTGGCCTCCGGAAACCTCCTTTGTTCTCGACGCTCTAAGGGCCCTTGTATGATTGCCTCCTCTCCACCTTCAGTCTCTCCATCTCTTCAGACAGAAAATTCATCATCTGGGTCAGTTCATCCACTTGAGTGTGGGGCAATGATGGGCCAGAAGTTGAGGCTTCAGACTTTCCCTTTCTTCTGTCTGCATCGACATTGTTCCTCAGTCTGTCAGCTGCTAATATGTTGGATTCTACTTCTATGGCCGCATCTTGCATTTGAGCTAAGGAGGTGGCTCTTCTTTCTCTCAAGAGAAGACATAAATCAGGGTCGAAAGCACCAGCATAGGAAATTTGGGCAGAGGCTTCTGAGGGATTTATCTCTATGAGAATCTTATTATACATCTTATTGAATCTTTTGGAGAAGTCAGAGACAGACTCTCCTTCCATTTTCTTCAGAGACCCAAACTCTGTCATGTAATACATGAAATCCCTCCTATCTCCCCACTGCCTCAGGAAAACATTATCCAGGGCTTCAATTCCAGCAATAGATCCAGGGGCCAGTCCCCTGAACCATTTCCTCACCTCGTTGTCCAGGCTCTGGATGAAGACTCTCATCCAGACATCTTCATTTTCAATGTTTAGGTTGTCTGCATAACTATAGAAAGCAGCCAAGTGCTCTTCTGCAGTTATGTCCCCTTCTTCGGTGAACTTGGGCATGTATTTCAAATAGTCTCCAGCAGGGAGAGGATTCATAGGATGGGGTAGGATTAAGGGAGCATATCTAGCTGCGACTATGGTGTCCATTCTATTTAGGGGGAGATTAGCGCCAGCCATAGGAATATTAGGTGGAGGAGAACTTGGAGGAGAAGGAGTTCGTGAAGGGGCTATTGGGAACGAGTCTCGAAGTGGAGTGGGAAACAAGAGAGGATTTAAGGAGAAGGCTAATGAACTCAAGTCAGCAGGTGCTCCTCTTTGTGCAGGAGTGGGGAAATCCTCTGCATTCACGGGTCTTCGCCGAGAAACAACTTCAAAGGAGAGGGGAGTGACAAGGATTTCTCCCTCCAGTCCCAAACCAAGAGGGGAAAACTCAGCAGGAACACTCCCAAAATTCAGGAAACGGGAAACCTCTGAAGGAGGTCTATCAAGAAACTAAGGAGGAGAAAAAGGAGCTCTTACAGAAGGAAATGGCAGATTACCTGCTTCGGCGGTGGAAGCTTCTTCTTCAGGGGCCTTTCCTTTTCTGAGAACCACCTCTGGATTAGTTACAGGTGTAGCTAGAGGCAGCTATGGATGTGACCACGTATGTCTGCCTCTGGAAGCCACAATTAGACCAGCGGGTTCACTCCAGTGGAGTCATCACAATGGAGTCGCCAGGTGCATAGTAGCAATCTCAATAGTTCTGATATCTGATGCACCTTCAGAATCAACTGATCATTGTCATTCAATCCCGGGGAAAATATTCAACTTCATCCCCGGCAATGGCGCCAGAAAATGTTAGCGTCGAAAGTCACTCCTAGATTGCTTGCAGGAGCAGAGCCCAACACCCATCAGTTTTATGTCACGATAGTTTTAATGGATGATCAAATGGGGAGAGACTCGGGGAAATATCATTCTAACTCAGGGACCGGGTCTGGTATGTAAGGAACAAAGGAGGTCTTGATCTAACTTCAGCTAGTATATTAATTAAAAGATGAGCAGGTGGAAGACTTGGTAAGAAAGGTGAGCAAACAACTTTGGGCATCAGGCTTTCAGCGGTTTGTAGAAGAAAGACTCTGAATGCAAGATCCTCTTGGTTCAGGGTCTCAAGAAACTAAAAAGGGGACTTGACTGGATCTTCCAATTCCAAGTCACTCAGCGCTGAGAAAAACACAAGGATTGATTAGAACAATGTAACTGCTACAGTGATCCTATCCAACATCATCCTACAATAGCTACAACTCGACTGGATCCTCCAATTTTGAGCTGTTCTAACACAGTGTAAATAGAGATGTGAAAGAAGCTGACATTCATAAGGCAAGAAGTCTCAAAAGTCCATGCATAACCAGAACAACAGTGCTTCGTTAAAGCTTTACACCGGGAGCTCTGCTCAACCATCGATAGATACAAAAATGGCGAAAACGCCTACATATACTCAAAACAACAACAACAACAAAATCGAGATGTTGCATTAAAACTTTGCGTCTACATGGCTTCTGACAACCTGCTCTTGTAGTCTCTGAGTGATCATGCACTTGTGGCAGACACAATCAAACTTCTGACAGTTCTGTGGGCGAATCAACGTGCTCTTAATTCATCGTCGAACTCTCCCATTATGGTGGAGGTGATGTCTAACCACCACCAACCACCTCAATAACTGCTTCATTGGGATTGAGGATGGCCCAGCCAACTCAGCACCTTTGGGACGTGGATGGCCCCTCGCGCTGCCACCTGGATTAACTAAACCACCTGATGAATAGGTGTGCTGGCCAGCGCGAAGGATAGGGCGCATAATGGGAGTGGTGGCACCAACATTGTGAGGGTGAGGTAAGAAGTGATGAGGTGTGAGAGAGATTATAGGGGAAGACACATGGCGGAAGGAAATAAGCGAAGGGGATAGGGGATGAGATATAATGGACACACTTTTAGTAGGAGGCTAACATGGAAGGGAGCAGAACACATGGCAGGTGGTGAGTGGATGATGAGATGGACTAAAAGAGTGGAGATGGGGGGACACATGGCAACCGGGGAGAAGGGCCCACGTTGATTAAAACAGAGCAGCTGAGAAGGATGGGATCACCTGAGCGTCGTTGATCTGGGCGCTTTGATCTCGGCCGTTGGGAAGATGCGCGCCTAATTCCGGACCCCCCCCCTCTGCTTAAAGGTAGAAAGGCGGGGGGCCTCCGGAATCCGATGTGCGCCGTTGATCCGGGCGCACGAAATCCTACCATCCAGAATTGATTTCCATTTAAACACAGTCGCATTAGCATCCCAAACTTAGGACAAGTGGGTTTTTAACCCATTCCTTCGCATTTTACCCCCCCTTTGCAAGAAATGTCGCTAACACTGTGCATATATTATAGACAACTCAATAATATGACCATCAAGAATAAGTATCCCTTGCCAAGGATTGATGACTTGTTTGACCAATTAAGGGGTGCTACAATCTTCTCCAAGATTGACTTGATGTCTGGATACCATCAGGTCTGAATTAAAGATGAAGATATCCACAAGACAACCTTTATGACAATATATGGTCACTATGAATTTGTGGTGGTGCCATTTGGGCTTACCAATGCACCAACCACTTTTATGTGCTTAATGCATAACGTATTCATACAGTTCTTGGATAGGTTTGTATTGGTTTTCATTGATGATATCCTAATCTATTCCAAGAATAAAGAAGAGCATGAGGAACATTTCAAGCTAGTACTCCAGGTACTAAGAGAACATCAACTCTATGCCAAGCTTAGTAAGTGTGAATTTTTCCAGAAACAAGTCCACTACTTAGGCCATGTTATTTATGAGGAAGGAATGGCAGTCGACCTTGACAAGATTAAATCCATCATGGATTGGCCTACCCTAAAGGATGTATTTGATATCAGATCCTTTATGGGCCTGACAGGATACTATAGGAGATTCATAAAAGGATTCTCCAAGATTGGTTTCCCAATCACCTCGCTTCAGAAAAAGGGGGTTAAATTCATTTGGACATCAGAATGTGAAGAAAGATTTCAAGAGATGAAATGCCTTCTTACCAATGTGCTTGTACTAAATATTGAAGATCCAAACAAAGACTTCCTTGTGTGAACAGATGCCTGCAAGGAAGGGCTCAGAGGAGTCCTTATGAAAGAAGGACATGTGATTTGCTACAAATACAAAAACTTGAATGAGAATGAATTTGATTATGTGACCCATGATTTGGAATTGGCTTCCATAGTGCATTCTTTAAAAATGTGGAGGCATTACCTCTTAGGTAGAAGATTTGTACTTATGACAGAACATAGTGGGTTGAGGTATTTGTTTGACCAACCAAAACTCAATGTGAGACAAGCTAGGTGGATGGATCTCCTTAGTGAGTTTGATTTTGAAATCAAACATAGAAAAGGAAAGGAGAATAGGGTGGTTGATGCCCTTAGTAGAAGTGTGAAACTAGTTCACTTGGTAGTTGTAAGTGCCAATGAATTAGACATCAAAGAGAGGGTCAAAACTTCACAAGAGACAGATGCATTTTTAAAGATAGTGACATCATACCTAAAGCAAGATCCCACAAGGTTGAAGTATGAAGGTGATTAGATGCTTAATGAAGACCTGCTAACCTACAAGGGAATATTGTATATTCCAAGTTGTGACGACTTGAAGAGGTTCATAATGGATGAAATTCACAAGAGACCATATACTGGTCATTGTGGTTATCAGAAAATGATCACAACCACTAGGAAATATTCTATTGGCCCAGACTGAAAAATGACATAGCTGATTATTTAGCTAAGTGTCTAGAATGTCAGCAAGTCAAGGTAGAGCACCGACACCTAGCAGGGCTGCTACAACCCCTACCAATTCCAGAATGGAAATGGGAAACCATCTCCATGGATTTCATCACAGGATTACCAAGATCAACCAAACAGAACAATGCCATCATGGTAGTTGTGGACAAAAGGAGCAAAGTTTCTCACTTCATACCTGTCAATTCAACTTGCAAGGCAATAGATATTGCCAACATCTTCATGAAAGAGATATCCAAACTGCATGGCATGCCTAAATATATTATATCCGACATAGATACAAAGTTTACTTCAAAATTTTGGAAATATTTGTTTGTTGGTTTTGAAACAAAATTACTCTTTAGTATAGCCTATCACCCTCAAACTGAAGGGCATATAGAGAGGGTAAACCAAGTATTAGAAGACATGTTGAGGATGCATGTAATGAATTAACCCAAGAAATGGGAGGACTACCTACCACTGGTAGAAGTTGCTTACAACAATGGCCATCAACAGTCATTAAAAGTGAGTCCTTTTGAAGCCCTCTATGGAAGGAAATGCAACATTCCAATCAGCTGGAACAACCCAGTAGACAAAGTTACAATCAGGCTAGATATGGTAAAGGAAATGGAACAACAAGTGATTCATATCAGGAAAAATCTAAAGATAGCCTAGGATAGACAAAAGAGCTATGCAGACCTGAAAAGGACTCCTAGAGAGTTCAAAATAGGGGATCATGTGTATCTTCGGGTTAGACCCAGGAGAAGCTCCTTGAGGATGGGATCTTGTGCCAAGATGGCACCTCAATATTATGGACCCTTTGAAGTTTTGGATAGAGTGGGACCAATGGCATATCCGCTAGCACTTCCTCCCACGGTGAAAGCACATAATGTTTTCCATGTTTCTTTATTAAAGAAGTATGTACATGATTCTAATCATATTATTGACTGGTATGTGATTAAGGTGGAACTTGAGGGATAGTTCCTTCCAGAACCTCAATGCATAATAGACACGAAGGAAAACCCACTCAGGAACATAACCATTTCACAGGTCAAGGTGCAGTGGAAACACTTTGGCCCAGATGAGGCTACATGGGAAATGGAGGATGCCATGAGACATGCATATCCATTTTTGTTTGCTTCTGTAAATACAGAGCACATCGACAGGTAGAACATTGAGGATGATGTTCCTTTAAGGGGGAGGGGATAGTAATACCCCTTCTTCCCCTAGTTTGTAAATATAACTATAACTGGCCAAGAGACTATGGTGGACTAAATATGTGTGAATGTTTTATTTGATGAACCTTTGTATAAAAGGGTCAATGTATGAATTTTCTGTTATTAATAGAATTTGAATTTGAATATGTATTGCACAACTACTAAAAGGGGGGAAGTTTTCCAAGATAGACCATGGATGCTATGAGAGAGATGGTGAAGGGAAACCAAGTATGGTTGAGATGAACCTCATGTGACTAGTACCTACTGGGTGTAATTGCTCAACAGTCCTCTGACCCAGAAATGAATTACCAGTTAGGCTGGTCACTGGAAGGCCATCCTCAAGAGTTAATGAGGAGATGGGGAAGGGTACCCATCTATAAGGTTTCTAGGCCTGACCCCAAATTGGGATTCAAACCCACGCAAAATTTCTGAGGAAGGAAAGAAATGAAGTAATTCGAGGATAGAGACAGATCTGCGATATAGGAGAGTAAAAAAAACACTCTCCTGAGAAGAGCAGTGAACAAACTTCTATTATGAAGTTGAGAGGAAAAATCTAAGCAACAAGCTCGATCTAGCTGAAAGAAGCCATGGACGAGGTTTGGATACAAGCTGATAAACCGGGTTGATGAGTGACTGAGGAAGTACTCGTGCAAACCTCCTTGCTTGGATCAGAGAAAACTAGACACCCAATTCCTATGGGAGAAGGAGAGTAACCTTCATCCCTGACTGTTGTGGAGAAACGAGAAAGAATATCTCGAATAGAATCATGGTCTAGCTCGAGGTGGCCAGTGGTAAATCCATTAGGAGTGACTGTGCCTATGGTTGGGAGGAAATAATCACCTTTTTTAGTAGTTGCTTCACATTTTCCAATTATGATAAGTATTTTCATACTCTGTGTATTATATTGAATGTGATGATGAAATATCTGAGTTTATGATTTAGTCTTTCAGTAGTTGAACAATTATTAGAAAAGATCTGTGATTTCTGTAAACTATTGTATCTATACGATCTTTCATTTTATCTCAATTTTTCTGCTACATAGTTATGAGATATGAATGCACAGGATAGAGGGGGTATGATTGAATTAAATGCCTAAGTCCTACCAACCCTATGAAGTTTACCTTAGCGGGAGTATCAAAGTTCAAATTATGTGGGAGAAGGGGAATTTTTGCTTTAGACCATTCACCCATCAGAGTGAGGGATTGTTAGCATGCCCTTAACCTCTTTACTACAAAGAGTATATTGTGTTTATCCCTTAAAATGTTCCAAGAGACCCATGTGACCAGGTTCTGGGGACCCTGTGCTAGTTCAAAAGGAGCTATCCATTTGGGACTTCAGGACTTATGTCCCCACAATCCTCCGAAATAGCCGAAGGCCAGAGTCGCGAATCAACGAGGGTTGTCGATCTGGAGACCTAGTGTAGGCCTCTACCAGCTATTAGATTGGACATAGGAGAGGAAGGGTTAAGCACTTCGATGATGTCTTACTTCGGGAGAATAGGAGCGGTCTAGCGATGCAATTCCTGAACATCAGAGTCCCGGAGTTAATCCAAATCGTTGAAACTGGTGGGACATGTGTCCACATATCTATGGTTATCCGAGAGTATGGGTATTCGACTAATTAAGAGAAGCACAAGTTTCTGCCAAAGATCTACGAGCTAGAGTAAACCCTGGATATAGATGCTAGGTACGCATGGTGACAAATCTAGTGTGGTCCATAGGGAAAGTCGGGAGACACACACACCGAACTCTCGAAATGTCAAACTGCCAAAGTAACGTGCACCGTCGATCATCAAACTCTTCAGGATCCTTCTAAGTCGTCAATCTAAAGGACCCACCCTTGACTACCCGACTAACTGGGAACGTGTCGTGGAGTGACATGTGGATCATCCTTGTTTCCCATCAAGTGTTGACCATTGAACTAGGACCATTGGATGAGGGGGTATGTGGAAAGTGATATGTAGTTCATAGATTTTTCACTCTGGAGGACACCAACCAAGATTTTACGAATTATGAACTTGATGAAGTCGCGAGTGCCAAAATGAATCTCGACCATTGGTCAAAGAGGACACGTGGCACAAGATCTGAGAGTCCTGAGACTTAGCTCTTCGGGGGATTTGCGTCGTGAGGATTCGGTAAGCGCTGAAGTCGTGAAGTAATGATAACTGTAGATCTATGGATATACGTCGGATCTTGCAGACCGTTAGATTGAAAGGCTGAGCTGATATCATTCTTTGATGATGTGGCTCGCTGATGTCATCCTAGGTGACGTGGACCCGCTTTACGTGTGCCATGTGTCATCCAGTTTTGGACGATTCACGTACCCACTGTGCCTATTAGAGAATGACACATGTCACTCCCTATCACAGACATGTGTCATTCCTTGACCCTCACGACGTGTCAATTTCTAGTTCGTGGCCGCCTAGCCTACATGGTTGGTGATGTGACCGAGACTCCGAGAGTTTGGATAGCTTCGAGAGTTCGGAAGATGAGGAGCGTGGTACAATTTAGGAACGTCCAACGCAAATCGCCGAACATCGATCGCTGATGGGAGAAGGCCATGTGGCGAGATATTGGGAGTTTGAGAGTTTGGCATAGTGTGGTAAAAAGGATTGCTCGACGAGAATCGTTGATCGCCAAAGGGCTAGGGGCACGTGGTGATATTTTGACACTTCAGGGATTTGGAAAAGGATGTGTTATGCGTAGATCACCAAAGCCCCCTCCTTACCGTAGGATATCGATGGAGGATGTGGACTATAGATCTCCTTCGTGGTTTGGCGATCTAATATTTTGACAACTGTTTTGGGAACTCCCGAAGTCCAGGAACTTTTGAAGTGATGAAACCTTTGCTAACGCAGGTTCTGAGCTCCCGATTTTCATCCCGGGGTCATGAGGAAGACCCCACTAGCTGGTCCAAGTGCCCAGTGAGAGATGTAAGTTTTGGGGAAGCTTATTAATAAGGTTTTACTTAAGTAAGGGACCGAAACTGAACCAGGGAAAGTGAAAATTTGATGCCCCATCCCTAGAAAGGCTATTTAGGGGTTGGGTGTGTTACAAGTTTTGAGCAATTTTTAGTGGTTAAATATCTTTCTGTAATAACAAGTTTTTTACAGCCATAAGGCTCATAAATATCATTGCAGTTATATTTTTATGACAACCTTTCTTTTTGTGCTAAAGTCTTGTTCTATCATTTTTGAGCTAAACTAGTTTTTACTAGCTTGTCTCATGCTTATTCAATTGGAATTTTAGCACTTATATTGAAGCCCTTATTATCTTTTATGTTTTGATATATATCATTGATTATTGATGCAATTAGGGAAATAAATCTTAAATTTATTGTCCACCTAACATTACTATGTGCAAGTGTGGCTTTTCTTGTGTCTCAGGAAGGTACAAACACCCTTTGTAGACATCCAAAGACTTGGAAACCTTAAACCACTTGGAGATGAGTCATCAAAGCCATATTTCCTCTTCCATTAATAACCTTTATGGGGATGCTTCTCTTCTTTCCCTTCCATCCATATCAATACCAGAGGGTTACCGGGATCACCTCCCTAGAGTGACCTAGTCACCCTCGAAGTGCGAGACCTATATCAAGGTGACATTGGGTATAGTTTCCCTTAGTTATTTCCATTTTGGTGGTTTGGTTGGGATTTTCCCAACCAACAATTTGTGCCATAACATTTTGGCCTCATTTTTGGGGAGGATTTTGAATCCTCTTCATGCTCTAACGACACTTTGGCAAGCTTCCCTCCCAAAGCCTCTATCCCTTAGCTTTCCTAGTGACTCCATTGAAGAAAGTTCCCTTTTCCACCCTTGATAAGTTTCTCTTGAATATTGTCTGGCGACTCCACTTTCCACAAACCCACCTTTCCCTCTTTCCCCCTTTCCCTCCTTTGGTGAGACTTTATTTCACCTAATGGCTCCATTGAGGTGTCCTTTTGGTCAATGGAATTATGGCACCATGGGATGAACCCTCATCCAAAACTTGTTATGAGGGTTCATACCATGATAAATCTGCTACGGAAATGATGAATCGCATAAGAGAGTTATTTCCTTCCCTTAACGATGAAGAAGTGCTCGAAGGACAAATATATGAAGAAAGTTACTAAGAACATCTCGATGAGTTTTCTCGTGTTGAAGATCTGGATGATACATTTGATGAAGAATAAGTTCTCATATCTTCCCTTCGATTTGATGAAGACATCCAGGCCTTTGTTCCTCCCGCACATCAAGAAGAGAACATGATGAGTTATAATCTTTTTGAATATCTTCATGACACTTTCTTCCATGAATTTGGAAGTGAAGAGGTGCTAGAAGAGCCATTGGATGCAACAAATATTTATGAAAAAAGAAACATAAATCACTTTTCATTAAGAATCAATCCTCGTATGATGAAGAGGCGATGGAGGAGCATGCCCATGAAGAGAAAAAATAATCTTGATGAAAAACAACATGTTGAAGCATCATTATCTTTTCTCCTGCCCGATGTAGTTGAGGTTGTCTAGTTGTACTCTCCTCCTGTTCATGAAGTTCAAGAAGCAACTAGCCTCAATCATGAATTTGAGGATCTTTTTGAAGACATCCATGCCTCTACTCCTCCCGCACATAGAGACAAAGAGATGGTCACTTTTGCTTATGGTCTTGTGAGAGAACCTTTACATATGGTTGATGAGCATATAAACACTTTCATATAGACTGATAGATGCAGGTGGGATTTTGGTCATCTCATTTTTATAGAGACCCCATTTACAACATTGAAGGTAGCCCCCAAGAAAATGGGTTTGAGTTGTCATCTTCAGAGGACTACTTTTCATGCATATATGATTCATATGTTTGGGATCCTGATGATGACATGATTACAGATTTATTTAAGGACTCTCAGCCACTTTCATCCTCAGTATTAGAGAAATAGCAGGATGTGTCCACGTTAGAGCGATTAGAGGCTCACTCTACAAAGAGAAAGTACTTTCATATTGAGGATTTCTACAGGGATTCAAAGACAAAGAGGGTGTGCTTTTATCTTCCTAGACTTGAGCCTATCCCTTACCTCATTTCCTCCTCTCACGGAAATCATGAGATATTCTTGGAACCTCTCATATAGGCTCGGTCTTCAGGAAGCAATGATCATGTTCAGGATGATGAAGATGAGCCTTCATCTACATATAGTAGCCCTCTTCAGATATGGATTGATCAAGATTGTGGCTATCACTTCAATCAATATTCTTTACATGATAAAAGTGGTGGATATTATTTCTAGCAAGATTTTCTCCCTCCCACCCATCTCCATCAGTTTCATTTCATTTCATGATTATATATCTATTTATTCTCATGATCATTACGTGCTTGACCTATCTTTGTTGTTTTACATTATCAAGCAAAGGGGGAGATACTTTGATGGGATGATCAGCTGGTTCCATTGGTTGTATGATTTCACTTGGCATCACCCATCACCTGATCTTCAGGGCCCCAAGGCCCCATGTAAGTAGGTAGGTCACATTGATTTCCTGCATTTGCATCTTGATTTCTCATAATAGTTTATATGCATTTCATTTTTTATTTTTCTCTACTTGGAGCATTGACTTACATCATATATATATGAAAAATGTCAAAAATTTTCTTTTCTAGATTATCATTTTTTATTTTTATATGGATAAAGGGTTAAAACACTACCCTAGATGCTCTGATGTCTTTGTCTGAGTTTTGGCAGGAACATGTCTACTAGGATATGTTGCGGTTCTCATGCACTCTACGGTGACCACATGTCCCCAAGTAGGAGCCAGATGTTATCCCCATTTTGTGGGATAATTAAGGAGATCATGTCTCGAGGCCCTCAAGTTGCAGATATGGAGTGCTGAGAGAATACATGACCAACAATATCCACTTGCACAGATAAAGATCCTTCTGACCACCATAGAGGTCAATATTTTTAGATAACATCCACCACACCAGTTGGCTTTCGAGAAGCAATGCGCCTTGCTACATGAGGTACAAGTCAGGTAATATGGTAAGTGTCATTTCAATATTTGAGGCATTTGAGTAAGTTGTATCTTAGAATGCTTTAGATTTCATGACATATGCTTGGAAATTATGCGTTTTTCCTTGTTTCACCTTGGTGGTTGACATTGTTCCCTATTAAGTGGTATTCCTCGGGAATGGGTTTGCTACTAGGCACTCCCTTGAAGATCCATCATAACGTTCCCGACCATACTTACCACTTTTCATCACTTAAACCCCCCATTTCATTATCTCTTGGGATTTTAGGGTGTATTAACCCAAGAAGGGGTTGTCTCTCATTCTATGGGAAGAGGGGGTTGAAGTCCTGGAGGGATTGTTGTTGGGTAAAAGATAAAATTCTATGTATAAACCTTCTAGATGCTTCGCCCAGGGATCCCCCAAGAAAGAAATGAAATGCTTATCTATAAGAAAAGGGGGATCCACTAGAATAAAATATAGAATGCTTGGGGGTTAGTTGGAGGTTAGGAGGTCTCATCACGAGCCAACCTGCTATGATCATGGGTATCTAGCGGTATGACATTACCATCATCTGACCACCAAGCCAGGGTAGTGGCTCTCAGTTGCACAACTGAGAGAAAGGGGATTTCATAACGAGCCAACCTTCTCATTTCCACAATATATTTGTGAATGAAAATATAATTATCTGGACACAATGCTAGGATAGTGGCCTTCAACTCATACTTAAAACATGAAAGAAGCAAATAATGGAAAAATGATGGGTTTGGAAAGATTTCATTGCAAACGAAGGTGCCACACACCCTCTACAAAGGCACCTATGAATGAGACACTACAACCCCTTGTATGTCATGAACCCCATGACCATTGAGTCTTGATACTTAACCACTTCATACACTTTACATGACTTAGAGAGGGATATCTTGGAAACATTCCTCAAACTAGGGAAAGATCTACCGAATACGATAGATCGTCAGCCCTCCCATATCCAGGCTTGGAAAGTCGCATAATTTCTTTGAGAACTTACTTGTTTGAAAGGGTAATCTTTGATGCACATGCTTAGGTGTCTCATTGATTGACTTGATTTACTCATCATGATATTTTCACTTGATGTCAGGGACGTGTATTCCGGATGAGAGGCATACCTTTGGAGACCTAGAAGACATTTCAGACAACATGACCTAGCCCTCATATGCCAAATGTTTTTCCTAGGAGAAAAAAAACATCACCTTTGGAGGCATGACATCATCCAGGAGGGCTAGGGTTTGGTGGTGAGGTTGTTATTCATTGACACAAGGACATTTTGAGGAGAATGAGGCCTTGTCCATGAATAAATGACTTGGATGATTGAAATGTGTCTTTAGGAATCCTAACTACACTCATATAACACCAACTTTCTCCTAGTGTCAAAACATCCCCTAAAAGGGTGTCATTGCCTTAAGTTAGGGTTTTATTTTGTGTAAAAGCAAATTTTAAGTGAATTGTTTAATATTATTAGTGTAAAGTTGAAATATTAGGGTTTTTGACCCCTAGTCTTGTGGGTTATCCTAAAATTATGTGGACAAACTATTGGAGACATTTTGTATAAATAATGATCATAATATCCCATTTTAAAACATAACCCTCTCATCTTGGAGAGGTACCTGGACTGAAATTTTTGCTATATTTATCTATTTCTCTCTTTTTCTTTTGTGTACGGATACTTTCTTGATTAATGGTTGGTGGAAGTGATGCGCTAGCCTTGGAAGGCTCTTCTTTTACTATTGTGGTGGTTTGTCTTATTATTTTTTCCTTGAATTGGTAAGGCTTTTACTTTGTGCTATCATTTGTTATTCAAGACAAGGTTATTTTGCTAGAGCTAGGTGGGAAGTATAAGGAAATACACCCGCACCTTAGTCTCCATCATTTTATTCTTAAATATTGTTGATTTAATAAGGGTTTATTAAGAGAAGTATAAGTGCATACACCCTCTTAGTCTTAACCCTAGATAGAGATAATTTCCTTGGGGAGTAAGAGGATTTACACCCCCAAGGAGGTAGTACCTTTAGTTATTTATTTTCTTGACTCCATTAACCAAATAATTAAAGGCACTTGTCATCACTTGTTTCATTGAAGATATAAAATTGTTGCTTCGGGAAACCTGAAATTTTGTGATTTTGAAGTTGTTCCTAGTGGAATCAAATCTATGTTATAAATGCTTGCTTGAGACACTAGTGCATTTCATTTCTCCAATTATTTCTTAATTATGTTACAAATTTAACCTACTGTAGCCATTAGGGCTGCATAAAACCCTAACAAAACTCTTCAATAACTCCTAATTTAACCATTGAAAATTGCCTAAAATATGCCCACATAATCTAGCAAGTATAACACATCTTTTGGAAAGTTTTAGTGGTTAAATATCTTGCTGTAATAACATGTTTGTTACATCCATAAGGCTGATAAATATCATTGTAGTTAGCATTTTATGATAGCCTTTCTTTTTGTGCTAAAGTCTTGTTCTATCATTGTTGAGCTAAACTAGTTCTTACTAGCTTGTCTCGTGCTTATTTAATTGGAATTTTAGCACTTATATTGCAACCCTTATTATCTTTTATGTGATGATATATATAATTGATTATTGCTGCAATTAGGGATATAAATATTAACTTTCTTTTCCACATAACATTACTATATGCAAGTGTGGATTTTCTTTTTTCTCGGGCAGGTACAAACACCCTTTGCAGGCATCCAAAGACTTGGCAACCTTAATCCACCCAGAGACGAGTCATCAAAGCCATCTTTCCTCTTCCATTACTAACCTTTAGGGGGATACTTCTCTTCTTTCCCTTCCATCCATGTCAATCGTCCCAGGGTTACCAGGATCACCTCCCTAGAGTGACCTAGTCACCCTTGAAGTGCAGGACCTATATCGAGGTGACATTGGGTATAGTGTCCCTTAGTTGTTACCATTTTGGTTGTTGGGTTGGGATTTGTACAACCTACAACTTGTGAGATAACAAGGCCCACATGTCATATCACAATGAATTGCCTTTGGAGTCCTATAAGACATCATGGATGACCTTACCTAGCCCCTAGTACTCAAATGACTTTCCTAGGAGAGGAAAAACATCACTTTTGGAGGGTTGATGTCATGCTTGAGGGAGTTTCGTGGTGATGGAGATGTTGTTCATTGAAACACGACACATTTTGAAGGAAGGAAGGATTTGAACCATGAATAAGAGTCTTGGAGGGATGAAAAGTGGACTTTTGAGGCCTTTTCATGCTTCTTCAACTCCAACGAGTTTCTCCAAGTGCCAAAACGTCTGCCTAAAGGGGTGACGTCATCTTATTTTAGGGTTTCTAATGTGAAAAAGTACAAATTAAATATTATTTTTTGGTTTAAAGGTTAAGATAAGGGTTGTTGACCCCTTATCTTATGTTTTACCTAATTATGTGGACAAACTATGTTTTAGAGTTTTAGTATAAATAGAGATCATTTGTATCTCATTATAACATAGCTCTCCCATGTGGAGAAGGATACTTGGCTGAAATTTTCGCTATACTTGTGCATTTTTTGTATATCTCTCTCTTGAATTTTTTGTATATCTCTCTCTTGCAAATGATTTACGGTTTTATCTTTTGGTGAATGGATGAGAAGAAGTGATGCGCGCCTCTTGAAGGCTTTCTCTTTTTCTCTTGGATGATATTTTTCATGGTGAACTAGGGTTTGAAATCTCATTTCTTCGAATTGGTAAGGAAAAATATGCATATGCTAGTTATTTCTTGCTTATCTTTAGTTATTTTTGGTGAAAACCCTAGGAGGAGTATGATGGATACACCTTCCATCATTGCTTCATATTTTTGCTAAGGTTATAAGTCATTTTTTAGCAAGGGTTGCTAGGAGAAGTAAAAGTTTGTACACCATCCTAGATTTACCCTAAGTTGGTTGGCATACCCTAGGGAGTAAGATGATTTACACCCCTAGGGATATTGTTGATCCAAATTGTGTGTTAAAGACCCCATTCACCCAATTTTAAAGGCACTAATCTAATCTTTTATTGCATTGGAGAAGTAAAATACGTGCATTGAAAAATGTGATTTTATGAGATATTGAATTTGTTCAAAGTGGAATCAACTCTTTGCCTTAATTGCTTGCTTGAGACACTAGGGTGTTTTGATTGGTCAAGGATACCTTTCTATTGTTACAAATTTATGCTACAACCATTAGGGATGCAATAAGCTCTCTTTTTCAAGCTTAATTTCTCACTCTTTTACCATTGGAAATAGTTGGAAAGTTGCTATTGTTAATCTAGTTGATGTTGGCTATTGTTGGGCAATTTTTTGGCTAATTCCTTGGGGTAAAAGTTTATTATGTATAAAGTCACTGTTACAACCACTTGTCTGTCATAAATATACTCTGAAAAATTATCTTACACCCATCTAAATACCACTAAAGTTGTGCTAAAGTGTTGAGAACTTATCTACATGTTTTAGCCTTCATAACTCAACTAGTTGATGCTTTAAGTGGTTTGATCTGTAGTAGTTACTTGATTTCATTTCTGACATATATTTATGTTTACTGTTTCAATTAGGGACAATAAGCTTAACTTTCTTTTCCACCTAACATATACTGCGAACAATTTTTTTTCTTGTGTCTCAGGAAGGTACAAACACTCTCAGCAGGTACCTAAGGGATTTTCAACCTTAAACCTCTCTCGAGACTCATTATTAAGCCTTATTCCATATAGTAACTTGACCTATAGGGGATTCATTCATACATCTCACTTTCCATCTCATTTCCCCCTAGGATCACTGAGATTCTCCCCTTGAGGTGACCACCTCATATCTAAAGTGACGGGAACACCTGCCTAAAGTGACAATGGGTAGATTCTGTCTTAGTTGTCGCCATTTGGTGGTTGGGTCAAGATTTTCCCAATCTACAACTTGTGTGATAACAATACCGATAAGAGGAACTAATGGCCAAGAGTTCCTAGTTGGAGGAGCATGACATAAGGGATGGGTGCTTTCCAGGGGTGATTTTAAGAACCCCCCCAAAATTTATATGTATAATAAATTGGTGAATCCCCATGATACATATGAAAAATTGAAGGCTATTTTATGAATAATATAATATGTATATATAATTTTTTGGCGAATCTTTTAGTCAATTATATAATCTTGTAAAATTTTGGCGAAGTTTTCACTGAATTATAAAATCTTGTAAAATCTTGGTGAATCTTTTACTGAATTATAAAACTTTGTAAAGTCTTGGCACTTTTTTTGGTAAAGTATAAAACCATATATAATAATAGGAAAATGTATTCATTAAACTTTAATATACTCATTTTACATATTTGGAAAAAGAAATATATTTTTTCCACCCTATAGACAATGTTGGAAGCATGGGTTGTGCTTGTTAAGGTTCTCATTATACACTCTTGCATATCCCTCTATCAATTTTGATGGTGTTTCACCACAAAGTTCATATGTGTTGATCTTGACCACCACTTCTGTCAAGATATTCATATTTTCTCTACCACTTCTATTATGGATTCTTTATTACTGATTCATTGATTCTGAAAGGACCCTTCAAACAAGTTCATCATTGGATGTTCTCGAATAGGATTTTACATAATACTATCTATCAATAACTCCAAAAGTATAAGAATATTAATAGATCACATTCCATGCATGAATTCCTTTTTAATCATCCATTTGTACCAAAAAATGACCCCTTTCCAAGGAATAGAGGTCTCTTTTATACCTTATATTTTTATTGTCTTATAAAAAAGTTAAGGGACACTTAATTTTTTATAAATGTTGGGAATAGATTAGGCCTTAGAAAAAGAGATAGTCTCAGTTAGAATATCATAATTAATCATGTACATTAAGAGATGTAGATTAAGTAAGGGTTATTATGCCATCATGTATATCTATACCTGACAATAGCATGGTGCACAGTCAAAGTATTATCACTTATTTTAAGCCCATTAAGGGTAGCACATGCAATGTTTGTCACTTGGATTCTACTACATAGCAACTCCCAAAATTGAGTTGCAGAAAAGTAATGAAGAAATAAATGATCCTAAATTATATAAAAATCTATTTTTCCATGTGATACAAGAACCAATAAGCATACCTCTTTTTTAGTTACATGAAACTCTCCATAACATGTGCATTATTGGCAAAAACTATGTAATGATTTTTTTCAAGCTTGTTTTTCAACTTTGACTTCAAGAATGATAGTGCAATAAACATTCTCCCATCCTCCATTGGCTACATGTAATGCTCTTTTAGTCTTGACATCAAAAGTATAATTGCATTAGAGGAATGTCGATCTCATGATAATAGGTCTCCTATGATGAGCACATAGGAATCTAATGCATAGACCATTTTTCTCTTCACTTAGCTAAGTAGAGCTCATTTCCCTTTCTAAATAATCAATAAATCTTTAAAAAAAAATATAAAATAAACATAGTAGATCCTAAAAGGTGAATATGCTCAAGTCACGCCACAAAGTGAAAGGAAATAAAAAAAGATTTCCTTAAACCATCAAATATATAAAGAAAATAATCATAATTATGGAAAACACATTGAGTTCCCATAGAATAATCAAATCCACATATTAATCCTAATACCATAAGTTTCTCAAATAAACATGACAAAAAGATGAAAAAAACGTTTTTTTTAACTCAACAAAGGTCTTTAACTTTAACCCAAACCCTTGACTCAATGAAAATCAAATGAAACCAATCATGCCAAAACAAGGAGTTCAATCAAACATCAAATGAGAACTAGAAGCATTCAAGGGACTAATACAATTTTTAACCAAAATAAACCCAAAATTTCAAACTTGGAAAAATGCTCCAAAATGCAACAAACAAACAAACCATTAAAATTTACCAAGATATTAGAGCTAGATATCAAAGAAATTTCATCTACTTGAATGATCCCATTCTTGCTTAGCAGAAGTCTTGTTAAATTAGTTGTTTACCATTTAGTACTAGGACACTATCTATGTGAAGAGATAGGTCCCAACTTCATCTAATTCTGGCTTCATTTCTTGTCACACACAAGAAATATACAATGTAATAGTTAAATATCAAAACATCAATCATAAAATAACTTGCATCAATAAAATGTGGCTTCAATGTTACAATGAAAAATAGAAAATATAGAACCTACTTTTACCTAAAATGCAACTTCAAATTGGCATATGTATATAGTAATCTTGCTATGATAAAGAATTTCCGGCCTACTCCAAAAATAGAGGAACAACGAATCACAAGAATCACATCATTTGTGTTATTCCATTCACTATTTTTTGCACCACCAATGGAACACGTATACCAAAATAAATGTCCCCTAGGCCCTCATATATATTGGATTAGATAAAATATTTTGGTATATCAATTTTCCATTTCTCATCTTGGTCCTCATTTTCTTCATTCGGAACATGATCTTCTCCAGATGGACTATCATTATGAGCCTCCAAAGAATTATGTTCCATGTCATTTTCATTTTAGAAATTTGTTATATTGTTTACTCCCCTTTTTTCACAATCCGATCGCCAAAGCGCTAGTGCTCTTTCATATGGAAAATTGGTAATGTCATACTTTGTTACATATAATATTAAATATATATCCATATGTTTGTCAAGATTATTCCTCATCTTTGACTTTGTTAGCACTCTGTAATTTGCCCAAGGTTGTGGAGGCAGTCACAGAGGCAACATCAAAACCACTTCGAGTCTTGGATCTAGCCGTCCAAGACTCAGAGAGGGATCTCTTTGTGTGATATAGATTTGTTTGAATAGATATTAGGCTAGCTAATGGGTTCAGAGTTTGGATTTTTTAAATGATTGGCTGGAACAAGAGAAAAGAGGTCCATTGGGTAATGGGGTCACATCCTGAAGTTCAATCAAAAACAAGTTCTACAGACAGCATTACAGGGCAAGGTAGGCACTCTTGTTGGATTCTTTGAATTTGATTTTTGGATTTAGAGGAGCAAGATAAGAAGAATAGGCAATAAAAAGGCAATCAAGAATCCTGAAATTAACCATTGAGAAGAAAACATTGACAATTATGTCAAAGCCAGAAACAGAGTGTATGTCTCAACAAATTCTGTTCTTTGAACTTCTTTGCATAATTCAGAGTATGAATAAATTAAGAAATACAATGGAAACAAATTTACAGTGAATGAGGAAAACATCACCACCAAAAATGACACATGAATCCTGTAGCTAATGTGACTGTATTATTGAATTGATGAAAATACAGAAGACTCAGTGAGTTGTTTTACAAAAACTCAATCATGGTCCCCTGAATGATGAACCTACTTACACATTTGAATCACTGCAATTTATAAAAAATACTCTCCCTAGGCTCAGAAGGTCGTATTCAACCACCTCGGCCAAGAATAACATAAAATCCCCAAAAATCTGGAACTGCAAATTTGGCCGAATTTGCTGAAAATAGGGGTACGCTCAGTCATTGATTTATCCCAATAGGTGACACCTGTAAAAAAACAGGAGGAGGTTATTGTATATTAGCTTGTCTGGAGAAAATTTCTCCTTCATTTTCTCAAATTTCATCTCCACCTCACCGAAACAGCTCCCGCAAAATCGGGACTGTAACAAGAAAAAAAAGAAATCTGAAAAATGAAGCTGAAAGACAGATTTGATTCTCCAAAATGGTGGCACCTTCGCAAAAAATGGGAGAGGTTTTTGTTATTCATCCCATGATGAACCAAAACCTCTTTCGGTTTTTAAAATTTCATCTTCGTTTTCCCATAATCTGCTACGTAAGACGAGGTGTCAAAACTGGAAAAACAACAGTTTTGTGAAAATGGGGGAGGGCGGTTTTGGAGAGGTAAGTGGTATTCCGAACCCCCCCTTAGGTGGTAAGTGGTATTGGGACGGGGGGGCCCGAAAACACCTATAGGTGACAAGTGTCCCTCCCAATACCACTATTCTGGACCCCCCCCCCCACTTCGTTAAAGTTCGGAAAGCACGGGGGGTCCGGAATTTTTTATGTCAGTGGATTTGTTTTATTTGGGGATAAGTGCATAAGGTGCGCTCTATGTTTTTTTTTTTTTTTTGGATTTTTTGTTTTATTTATTAAATTTTAATTTGTTTTAATGTTTTTGTTTTTTTATATATTTTTGTATTTACGTTTTATTTTGTTTTTGTATTTACATTTTGTTTTATTTTGTTTTTGTTTATTAGTTTTCATTTTTAATGCATGTTTTTATTATATTGTATTTTGTTTGTTTTTGCATTATGTTTTATTTAATATATATATTAACTTATATGTTTATTATTTTATAATTTTTTTTGTTATTATTATTATTTTTTATTAATGTTTATTCTAACAAACTAACCTAATTATTAATTAATTAATTGATTATTAACTAGTCTAGCATATTTTAATTAATCTAAAATTATTAATTAATCTAATTAACTTATTTTATTGCTAACATTATTAACTTATTGTTCTTTTTAGCCTAAGTTTGTTTATTCATGGAGGGGAGGCGGGGGGGAAGTAGCCAATGGGACAAATGGGCAAAGGGAGTGAGTGGCACAACGATGGATGAAGGATGCAGCAGGGTGATGGAGGATCGGGTGAAATGGATGGAGGGGAAAAATGAAACAACTAAGAGACCAACAAGACAGATGTCTTCATCATGGGGGCAACGCCAAAAAGTAGCTGAAGAATCGAGTTACCTATGATTATAGGACCCTAACATAGGCTCCACCTGGGGATGGAAGATCTTTCGGGAGGTGTCAAGAACCACTGAATTCTGAATATGTAGACCGGTGCTTTATTCATTAGGCCAATCCCAAAATCTTATTCTACAACCTATACCTGTTTTGATCTTGCAACTGAAAACCAAATCAAAATGAACACTGCTAAAAAAGAGATGCTCAGAATGTTGAGTTTATTCACGCTCTCCTACCTACCCTATATTGTTGACAATTTTGTTGTTTTAAATGATACAATAATGCCAGTGCAACCAGTCAAGCAACTTCTCTACCAGCTCTACTCTTTCAATATTTTTAATCAATATAAAAAGTAGAACTTGCGTAGGCATCATGAAATGCTTTTCATTTTGATCTTCATTACAAGGAACTTGATAAACATGACAGATAACAGAAATACCAGGAATGCATTGTGGCTCTGTGATGAACAATTTCTCCATATAAATAGCCACTGGATCAAGATAGACTTGACCAATTACTGGATATTCAAACTTAACCAACTCAACTTCATGATTTGATGTCGTAGTTATGCTCTTTTCATCCTCATACACTTCCTGACATGGTTGCAAATGTTCTGGTGGGTTCGGAAATGATACTTCTGTTGAACACGTCCCTGTAGTTGACTACCTGATCATGTCAATATCATAACATCCTTTCAGCCTATAGCTGGATGATGGAAACTGGCTTTGACAACACAAGTCATCCAACACATCATCTATAGGGTCATAAAATGATTTAAATAAGGGTGCCATTGGCTCTATTGGTACTTCATGGCCTACACTGTGACTTTCAACTGGAATCTGACCAAGATTCCCCCTCAAAATTTGAAATGAATTAAAGCACAGAGGCAATAAATCAAGATGTATCATCTCATCACCTGTTTCGGGCTTCATGATTTCATCCGAGGTTTGATCTTCAAGAAGGCTCAAGGGATGCACCCCTAGATCGAATTTTGTATCTCCAATGGCATCTTCAACTGGTTGATCAAAGAATTTTCTGTCTTCACTATTTACAACTGGCCTAGAGTTTCTTTTCAGAAATTGAAAATATGAGAAACATAAGGGAAAAGTGTTTCCACTTACTCCGAGATTTTTTTCATTTTCCTCATCGCTGTCATGATTGTTGTGCAAAGGTTGATTGTCATATCTGAGTTGTAACTAATCTTCTTCCTGCCAATGACATGCTGCTGATTTCTTTGAACAGTCCATATCTATTTCAACCTAATGATCATCATCCTACTGATAGAACTTGGGTAGATTATCCAAGTAAGAAATTTCATCCAACCTGCACATCATATCAACTGGTTGTTCCTCTGTAAGTTGAGATGGAACTTCATCTTTGACTATGTTGTGAATTGAATACATGAAAGAATCATTATACAAACCATGGTACCAAGGATAAGCAACAAAATGTTTGGCAACATTGACCTTTTCTTTCTCTAAAATCAATGGAACATGATGTCTTTGGATAGCAAGCTCATCTTTCCCGTTGATCCTTTGCATCATCTCTTCCATGGAACTGGCCAAAATGTCCAGTTTAGCTTTTGATGACTTCAACTGCTCCTTTTCTTTGTTCTTTACCTTTGACCTTTTGATTAGCAAGTTGGCCTCCACATCAACTGCGATGTTCTGCATTTCTTCAAGGCTTGCAGTGTTCCTTTCTCTTAATTGGAATGCCATCTCAGGATTGAAGGCATCTGGGAAATGCAAGTGTGCTGATTCTGGGCGTGGTCCTATATCAACAGGAATTGCATGATATATCTTATTGAACCTTGCTGAAAACTGATGTACTGTTTGCCCTGGCTGTCTTTTCAAATGGTCATATTCTTGTAGGATGAGAAAGACATTTCTCATGATCACCCACTGATCTAGGAAAGCTTGCACAAACTGATGCAAATTGTTAATGCTTGCAGCTGGGAGATTTTTAAACCAATTCTTAACTTTACCTTGCAAAGACAGGGCAAACATCCTTATATATACATCGTCAGCTTCGGCCTCATAAAGTTCAAGGAAATCTTTAAACCTCTGGATGTGTTTTTCAGTAGTAATATTGTCATCCTCTCCATCAAACCTGGGTAGATTATTGGTGTAATTTGAAGGGAGGCCATGGAGGATAGGAGGAAAATATAGGGGTTTGTATCTGTTTGGGATTTTGACAGGTACAGGAGGTGAAGCAAGAGGCTTACAACCATCCAAAGCTTTAGCCAGAGTAGGAGATAAAGCAGGAGGCTTATGTCTCACTAGGACTTCTACAAGTGCATCTAGGATGTGCACAGGTGTATGAGTATGTACATAATCTACAATTGGGGATATGATCTCTTGAGGCTCATTAGTTTGTAGATGATCAATGTAATCTTCAACAAGATACTTTTGATCAGGCTTAGAATAAGACAAAACAGAATTGCAGATAAAACCAAAGATGTCTTGAATGCAATTTGAGCTTGAGTACCTGGTCTTTCTAGGCTGCTTGGCCATGCTTTAGGTTCTTCCTCTAGTGGAGTCTTTGAGTTGGCATTGTCTGGATATAATTGGAGTCGCCAGGTGAATGATCTCATCCTTCTTGTGTATGGTCACTGTCCACCATCAGTGATCAGATATGGAGCTTTGAAGTGTACTACCGGGGAGAGTCCCCAGTATGGTCACCATTTTGTTAGCACTCTGTAATTTGCCCAAGGCTGTGGAGGCAGTCACAGAGGCAACATCAAAACCACTTTGAGTCTTGGATCTAGGCCTCCAAGACTCAGAGAGGGATCTCTCTAAGTGATATAGATTTGTTTGAATAGATATTAGGCTAGCTAATGGGTTCAGAGTTTGGATTTTTTAAATGATTGGCTGGAACAGGAGAAAAGAGGTCCATTGGGTAATGGGGTCACAGCCTGAAGTTCAATAAAAAACAAGTTCTACAGATAACATTACAGGGCAAGGTAGGCACTCTTGTTGGATTCTTTGAATTTGATTTTTGGATTTAGAGGAGCAAGATGAGAAGAATAGGCAATAACAAGGCAATCAAGAATCCTGAAATTAACCATTGAGAAGAAAACATTGACAATTATGTCAAAGCCAGAAACAGAGTGTATGTCTCAACAAATTTTGTTCTTCAAACTTCTTTGCATAAATTAGTGTATGAATAACTTAAGAAATACAATGGAAACAAATTTACAGTTAATGAAGAAAACATCACTACCAAAAATGACACATGAATCCTGTAGTTGTTGTGACTGTATTATTGAATTGATGAAAATACAGAAGGCTCAGTGAGCTGTTTTACAAAAACTCAATCATGGTTCCCTGACTGATCAACCTCCTTACACATTTGAATCACTACAATTTATAAAAAATACTCTCCCCAGGCTCAGAAGGTCGTATTCAACCACCTCGGCCAAGAATAGCATAAAATCCCCAAAAATCTGGAACTACAAATTTGGTCGAATTTGCTGAAAATAGGGGTATGATTAGTCATTGATTTATCCCAATCGGTGACACCTGTGAAAAAAATGAAGTATTTTATTTTATATTAGATTTTATGGAGAAAAAAACTCCTTCAGTTTCTCAAATTTCGTCCCCACCTCGCCGAAACAGCTCCCACAAAATCGGGACTTTAACAAGAAAAACCAGAAATCCAAAAAATGAAGCTGAAAGACAACTTCGATTCTCCCAAATGGTGGCACCTTTACAAAAATTGGGAGAGGTTTTTGTTCTTCAGTGCGTGATGAACAAAAACCTCTTTCTGTTTTTAAAATTTCATCTTCGTTTGGCTAGAATCCTCTTCACAAGACGAGGTGTCAAAACTGGAAAAACAACAGTTTTGTGAAAATGGGGGAGGGCGGTTTTGGAGAGGTAAGT
>ML793276.1:221055-260677 GCA_009831015.1 Picea engelmannii | reverse complement strand
TTATGTTAATTTCAAGTTAACATACCTTTAAAAAACAAGTTTGTAGATTATCATGTTGGCCGTCCTTTCTCCTAAATTAATGTTGTAATTTTGGCCCATTTGAGTCTGAATTTTTGTTTGTATTATCCTAATATATCTTCTTTGCAATGCCATAGGTTTGACAAAATTCCAATGTGCCAAGAGAAAGTTATGTTAACTTTCCCAAAACTTGTTATTTTTGTCCCTTTTAAGAGAGTGAATTTGTATGGCCTTCCACATGTCCAATTTTTCTGGTCTACTTATGAAATTTTGATTTGAAATAATATGATATTTATTCTTTCCAAAAAAACTGGTGGCACTCAATTTGGAATTTTATAGCTTCAGATATGATAATTGTACCAATAACATGTATTTGAGACTAGTTTTAGGACTAGTGAAAATCCCTAATTTCCACAACTTGTATTTCACAAAATATAGCAAACCATAACATGGAATTTTTAAAATTGGTAATTAACTGTCTCCGCATATCCTATAAATTTCACTATTTGAAACATCTCATAAAAATTTTATAGTGAAAATTCCAATATGACTCATTTGAGACTAATTTCAAGACTAATCAAAAGCCCTAACTTTCCACTGGCTATATTAAAAATTGTAGAAAAAAAAAAACCTAAAATTTTTACAAAAGTTACTTTGATATGTCTCCTCAATATCCAAAACAAATCATGGTTTGATTCTATCCATAAAACAATTTATAGCAAAAATATCAATATGACTTGTTTGGAGGAGCCAAATCCCAAGATCATATGCTCTGAAACCAAATGTTATGCACCAACACATCCAAATAGCATAAAAAGAGAAGGAGAAGTAAATACACATCTTTAGAATGAGAGAGTAGAATGAATGATAAACATCTTTTAGGGTCCAACCTTCTTTTACAATAGAGAAAATATACAAGATGATACGCTCATTAAAATTAGGTTTCCTTGGTATATATAGGAGACAAAGGTTATAATTACAATTAAAGGGTCTACCCGACTAATAAGGAAAACACTAATATAACAATATAAATGTAATAAATCAATATCTAGGGCTTAACATTCTCTTTCCATTGAGATATAAAATTCCAAAAATGGAGCAACAACTCAAATATTATGGTCTTGATAGGGCTCGCCTTTTTTATCTGTACAACTTAGCTTTGTTCATCTCAGCATACACACTCAACCCTAACTTGATGTTAAGGTTAAGGTTCTTACATCTTAAGGTTTTCTTGGAGTATTATAAAAAATACTTTTAGCTTCTTGTTATGGTATTTTTGCGAATGAGTATAACAACCACACATTTTCTCATAGATAACTTCCACCATTTTAATAATTGTATATTTACAATGCTTGTTATTGTATATGGGTTTCTTTTCAAGTTAATATTTTATTTTATTTTGTTATCAACTTAATCCGAATCAAACATACACCAACAATAGGATATATCAATGTTTTGTATCAATGGATTAAAAGACATTTTAAGTCGAAATTAAAAATCATATTGTGATAAATAATCCTAAGATCCGTAACTCAGAACATTTTTTTAAAACATAATCAAATGATATTTAATGGACTGTAAAAACCACTCAATCTAACCAAAAATAAAATAGAATGTAAAAATTACATGGTTAACCCTATAATATGGTTCTAGAATTCCAAACAGACATGAGTTTAAAGGTATATAAAACTTTATTCTTGATGCATATGTTGTTTTCCCTAATATTATAGACTTTACATATGGTGATTGAAATTAAAAAAACAAAGATCAGAAACTTAATATTATAGAGAGGATTTGGGGGAAGATTTAATATTATAGAGAGGATTTGGGGGAAGATCACTTCCTGATCAGCAAAGATCAGAAACAGATGCAGGATACAGCTAAATCCTGGATTACATAATTGACACAGTCTCTGCTCACCATCCCTTGTTGTCTCTTCTCCGTTTATTGAAGGTGAATGGGAAATTGGTTTTGGTTGGCATGCCTGAAAAGCCTCTTTCTCTCCGTCCTACGGCCCTCGCATCAGGTCGACGATTTGTAGGGAGCAGTACAATTGGAGTAGTGAAGGAAACTCAAGAGATGTTAGAATTTTGTGGAAAGCATTGCATCTCTTGCATGATAGAGAACATTCCAATCGACTACGTATGGGCTAGCAGGGACGACTCCAACATTCTCTCACCCTTCAACTTCACTCGCAGGAAAACTGTATCCCATGACGTAACTTTCAAGGTCGCATACTGTGGAGTCTCACTCTGATTTGCACAAAATTCAGAACAAATGAAAATTCACAATACCCAATGGTTCCAGGCCACGAAGTCATAGGGACTGTGCTTGAAGTGGGATTAGAAGTGAAGAATTTCGCTCTTGGAGATAGCGTGGGCGTACGCTGCATGCTTTAGAGTTGCCAACAGTGTGATTCTTGTAGCAAAGATCAAGAACAGTATTGTGATAAGGTTGTCTTGACGTATAAAGACATTTATGTGGATGGTTCTCCCACCTTTGGAGGTTACTCTACTTTGATGGTTTGTGATCAAAGGTTCGTCGTGAAGATCCTGGAGAACCTGTCGTTTGATGCAGCAGCACCATTTCTATGCGCAGGAATAACTGTATACAGCCCCATGCAATACTTCCAAATGGTACCAGGGAAACCGTAGAGTAGAGTCGCCTGTGTGGACAGGAGGCGGAGGAAAATGTAGATGTCGACCTCGAGAGGGCCTGAGCTAGAAACCGTGATGCATTTGTTGTGGAGCGGAAACACCGAGGCACAGATCAGAAGCATCGTGACCATCAAGAGGTTGCATTGACACCATGAACATGCCCAACATCAATAAGATCGGGCCGCTAGAGAAAGAGACCGCCAGTTAGGTGGATCAGTTGAAGCTCCAATTGTCGAGCACAACAATCAAGTGTCGAAGGTGTGGAAAGGTTTGCGCCTGAGTTAGTGGGAAAAGCGGCCTGGTAGAGGAGTCGTTGTGTTAACATGTGGAGATTGGTTGGCATCATTTTGATAGTCAAGAGCCATTTGTTTGGCGGATGTCTAATTTTTAGCCATGGATTTGGTGGAAATCACGGCAGGAGATGCTCCGACCAATTGCGAGTGGAGGGGCCGTGGGGCTGTGATATGGCAGTATCAAATAGCGACATGGAATTCCGAATGATAATGGTAGTTACTGCATGAGCATTTTTTTTTTGGAGTTGTAAATTTATTGCATGTAATTGGGAATACGTTGTAAGACCTTGATAGGCATGCCTACCTCTAGTTTTTGCCGGTAAAGTCTAGAGGTAGACATAGGTGATAGGGGTGGGTTTCGGGTTATGTTTGTTACCTGTAGTTTAATATCCATGAAATGGCATGTAATGAAGTCTGTTTAGGCTATGTGAAACTCTATTGTAAATGGGTCTAAAGGTGAGTGGTGAAGACTCACTTGGGTGGCTTGGCCAGATTTAGTCAAGGAGATGTTCATGTTAAGGTGGAGCTAGGACTCCATTGAAAGTTGCCTGGAGATGAATTGGTGTCACACTCACTTGGCTAGTTTCATCTGTTTTTTGGTGAAGGTCTCGAACACAATGTTCGAGGTGGAGCACTGAAGGTGTTCAGGATCGCGACAGAAGAGTTGTTTGCAAAGCTCAAGTAATTCATTGTATGGCCTAATTGTACCTAGGCATTTGGTAAATGATATTGATTCCTTCATGGTGAGTCGAGATTTACAAGTGGGAATAACTATGGTATTCACTATCTTGGTAATTAAGTAGTTGATGATATGCTTGTTGCAAGCACAAGCATGGTTACGATCAACAGGTTGGCTCAGTTGGCTTAGACGTTCGAGATGAAGGATTTGGGAGCATCAAAACAATCTTGAGCATAGAAATTCACAGAGATGGGATTGATGGTAAGTTTTGGGTTATCACAACTTGAGTACATGGTAACGATACTCAAGAAATTTGGTAAGAATGATGTGAAACTGGTAAAAATCTTTTCTGGCTTTCCATTACAAGATTTCTCGAGGTTTGTGCAAGTGATGAAGAAGAAAAAGGTTATATGTCTCGTGTATAGTGTGTTAGTAGAAATATTGATGATTGTGATGAAAGGATCATATATTTCACTTGCAATTGGTATTGTCAGTGGTCACATGACAAATTGAGGTGGAGGAGTGAAATGGGTGCTTTGTTTTGGAAGCACTAGTATCACTTATTTTTAGCTTGGAGGAAGGTGATGAATGGACAATCGCATGACATCAGGTAAATTGTTGTCAAGGTGGATATTGTTAGGAATGTGACAACTATTTGGATAAGGCGGTTTTGGCTGACCAAGTTTTGAGGCAGATTTATTGCCGCTTGTTGAAACCACTCAGCTAAGATAGGGGCAGCATTTAATGTTTTCAGTTTTGTATAAATGCAGGAGACATTGTATAAATATGAATTCCTTAGAGGCATTTGATGAGGAGGGGGTTTCTAGCCCTCTCCCAAACTGTCAGTTGCCTATGGCTATTGTAATCTCCAGGTTATTTCTGCTAATAGAATACCTTTCCATTGTCCCATGGACGTTTTCCTCACCCTGAGGGTTTTACCACGTAAAACTTTGTGTCTCTTGTGTATGTTTGAATCTGTGTATATATTGTATGTTGATCTCTATGGGTTAAATGGCCCAACATGTTGGTCTTCCTTAATTGATGACTCTTCCCATCTTCCCATCACCTATGACTCTTCATATTTTCATTATGGTTACAATATCGCAATTTCAAAGATTGATGACTCATTCCCATCACCTAAGACTCTTCATTCCCATCACCTAAGACTCTTCATATTTATATTATTGTTACAATATCGCAATCCCAAGGATTACATACCCAATAGTAATAGTCTAATTCTTTATTTAGTTATTGTTCTTACAATTTTTCATTTTTTCAATAAATATAGTTCAAATATATTATTTTTACTATGCATCTTCTCATTTGTTAATAAAAAACACCATAACCTATCTTTTTAAAAGATTCCTTAAATTAATGTTTGGCTTAAAAATAACATCAATCACTAAGAACATCACAATTATGAGATGTATTTATATTGGATAAAGATTTGGCAATCTTTGGAAGTAGAAGAACAAAGAGACCCATATGTATTTAGATTTTTTTTTTTTTTTTTAAGTTGATAGGTAAGTCTTTTTAAGGAGTTGGCAAACCAAATATAATTACAATTATTAAAAAAATATGGATATTAATAAGAGGGATTAGATAAAATAAAGGGGGTGAGGAGGGATTTGGTCAATGCATAGTTAGTTAATATTATATAAATACATGAGTGAATGTTTGCATCTAGGAACAAGAGATAGAGCAATGGAAAAAGTACATAATCCAAATTAATGGCCATATATCATTTCTAGTGTTTTGCACGACAATCAGTATGGAAAAGAAAAGAAATATCACTTGGAATAATATATGTAAAAGAATATTCATGGCCCCATCTTACAACATTATGTGTTTAGGATGACTCGAATTCATGTGCCTATCACTTTCCCTTTTTCCTAAATGTTATGGAAATGGATTCTATATAGTATGATAATGAACATTGATCCAAGTGATTGTTTGGTGTCATCTCAAAAATGGCATTGATATTCATAGTTTTTAGGTCTTGAAATTGCAATGCATTTTTTTCGGGGTTTTACCATGTGTATTTTGTAATTACAATTTCTATGTAAGAGAATTAGGATTTAGTTACAATTTCTCTATTATTCATCAAAACACTTAAATAGCATAAAAATATAAAGAAAAGTAAATCTACACTTTGAGAATGATAGATAAGGATGAATAAGAAACCTCTGGGGTAACCTAGTTTTACAATATAGAAAATGCACAAGATGAGATACACACTAAAGTTAGGTCTCCCTGATATATGTAAGAGGGTACAATTACAAAAGGAGTCTAGTCATACATATCTTGAATCCCACTCTTTTGTGCATATGGGTACATGTAAAGCCTAATGTTATGTGGTACACTTCTTGGTTGTCAATGAATAGCATGGTCATTATTTCATGTATATGAATAGTATCTCTTCAAATACCTTGTAATGATTGTATTGAGGGGGTTGGATTTCCAATACTCAATAGTAGGGATTAAACCCAAGAAAGAGGCCCAATTAGACTTTTCCCTGTATGGGATGGAATAATCCTTCGAGTTATGGTACGAAAACCGTTCAATGAGATTTATGAATTAGTTAAAGTGTCTTTCTATCCTTTTTATGTTTTTATGATTTATAAAATTAGTGTGAGAAATCAAACTAATCTAGAGGGTTTTAAGAAGCTTGTTGCTTAAGTATTACCATTAGGAACAATAAATGAAAGTGACCAACAAATTTTAATTCTCTAGGAAGTAATTCTACTAAGAAGTATTACTACAATATAACCTTGAAGAAACATAAAGTGCAGAAAAAGGAAACCCGTGTTCCCAAAAGATAACTATTGGAAATAGTGGATGAAAATAACCTTGTAACTTTGTGTTTCTAAGAAATAATTCTACAAAAAGATAAAACTGCAGGAATAAAAAAAAAATGTTACGAAATGTAATAAAATCTACAAAGCACATCTAAATTTTAAGATGAAAATAATCTAGCAAGTATTCACTTCATCACACAAGATAATTCAGTAGACTAAAAACTCTTACTAAACATGTGAGACATCAAACCAAAAATAGAATAATCCACAAGCCAGCATCAATCCACACAGAAATATTTAGCCAAAATTCCCCTTGGTTCCAAAAGAGTTTTTAAATTAAGTTTGAAATAATTCGTAGCTACAATGCTTTTCAAATTTCCTTAGAGCCAAAGACCCTTTCTAAATGGTTGACTCTCTTATTTATAAAATTTAACTAATATAATTATGGAATAAAACAAAAAATAGCCATGCAAAATCTCATGCAAAAAAGGAGTCAATTAGGTTTAGCTTGAGTGGTTTGTGTTGAGCGGTGTTTTCCCCCCCGGGCAGGTTCAATTTTTGCAAGTGACATGTTGAGCTCTTAAATGAGCAAGCTATCGAAAAACCAAGGCTTTCTACAAAATGTAGTTTACCCCATGTACCATCCTCGAAATGAGGGGAAATTCCTAGTGGGTTTCCCCAAGCTCTATTCCAAAGTTTAAAAAAAAAAATCTCATGCAAAACCCATGTGCTAAATCTCCGATGAAATGAAAGTTTCAATTCATGCATGCCCAACATTCTATACTATTCATTGATTTACATAAATAATCCCACAAGATATGATGTGGAAACGCATGTCCCTTCTTTTAGTAATTTCAATTTGGGGGCTCTCATGCATGAATATCTTTATTTGATTTTTCCATTTGGGGAACAAAAGACTCCAGTTGATTCATAATTTAACTTTAGTGATCAAACACTTCCAAAAATGGCCACATGTGAAGGAATAAATTCTATGAATTCTCTCTCACACCTTTTCTTTCCATCCTCATTCTACCTCCATAATGTATACAAATAGTACATAGGTGGTTTCATCACAATATATATAAATTAGGACTTAAAATATTATTCCAGAAAAATTATTTACCATACAAACTCATTAATATCACAGCGAGTTTGTTAAGTACCAAAGACTTGAATATAGAAACACCACAAATAGTCAGAAACAATATAGAGAAACCCTGAGGGTAGGGAAACACCATACAATGAATCCTATTATGAAAGGGATCCTCTCATGTTCACTTTCCTCTTTGAGGGGGAAACCTCTTAATGAGATACACGCTCCAAACACTAATTCTTATGCACATTTATGTAGTGTAAATAGAGAGGTAGTGGGGGGGTCAGAGGGCCCATATTGATAATAATGGAGGCTATTCAATGTAAGGTGTACTAGATCCACAATATTATTAAATAAGGCCCACTATGGTAGTTAGATATAATAAATGTAAGAGGACTTACTAGAAGGTTTCTTCTCTAGAATGTTCTTAGGTGGTTGGTAGCACCATATAAAAGGGTTCAAGCAATGTAATGGGATGTGAAGAAGAATTATTTTGTTTGGAGCGTGTATCTCATTAGGAGGTTGTCCTCTCGAAGATGCAAGTGAACAGGAGAGGATCCCTTCCATAATAGGATCCATTGTATGGTGTTCCCCTACCCTCAGGGTTTTCATAATAATAAAGTAGGAGTTTTTATGTATTGTCTCTTAGTATTTGTGGTGTTTTTGTATTCAAGTCTTTGGTACTTAAAAAAGGTATTCAAATTCACTTCCTTGATTTTGATCTCCTATTATGGGTTATGAAACTATATATTTACCTCAAAAATATTAAAAATAAATTCTGAATCATCAAAAATTATAACTAAAAGTTGTAGATCTTGGAGAGACCTTTCCAACAGTATAAATAATGCCTAAAATAGAGACTGAGATCAAAATTTATCATGAAAATAAGAAAGTGTGGCCTATCATCTGTGTTATTTCGCACCTCTTTTATCTTTGGGTACGATACATATTGTGTGTCACCCTTCAAATCATGTGCAATATACCTTGTGTTATGAGTCAAAAAAAATTGGGTGCAAAACACTGTAAAAGACAAATCTTCTTATCAGCCAAAAATAAACTTTTGTGTGATGAAAATTGTCATGCCAAAGGACACTTTTAGGTGACACAATATGTAATCCAAAAGGAAAATATTAGGTGATGCAATATGCCATAGGGAAATAATCTTTGTGTGATACATTGCAAGGGATACAACTTTTGGTGATGCGAAACAAATATTTTGGAAAAATTCTAAGTCTTCTTTTGTCACGATAAAGATAAATTTGCAGAGGTGTGGTGTCATGTGAGAGAGAACTTTTTGAAGATGCAATATTTTATGACAAAAACTAGATGAGGTGTGATGCATCGTAGGAAATTACATTGTGTTGTGATGTGATGCGATGTATCACGGGAAAAGTAATTTTTGGTACAAAACAATGCAAAGAAACAAAGTTTTGGAAGATGCGAAAAGGAAGTTTGGGCTAAGTTTTTTGAAAAATTTCTAAGTTTAAAAATGTTTTCCTTTTGTCATGATTATGCAAATTTAGAACAATGTGATGTAGTCTATGGAATAAAACTTCCCTGCAATGTGATGTCTTGCACCTAAATTCTAAGTAGTTTATGAAATAAAAAGTTGTATTGGAAGGAAAGGAAGACCTTTGTGTTACATAAAGGAAAATATTGTATCACATGGAAAGGAAGACCTTTGCAACATGTAAAAGAAAAAAATGTGTTGCATGGAAAGGAAAATCTTTGCAATACAGTAAAAGCAAAATTTGAACAAGTTTTTAAGAAAAATTTCCAAGTGGAAAAAATTAATTTTCTCAAAGGAAAATAATCAAAACAAAAATAAACTTTTAGTACTAAATGATATGCAAGAAATCATTAAAATTAAGATGAAAAAAATTTACTTTTCAAGACTAAATAAAGGGGTACCCAAAAAGTTTAATTTTCCATAGGGTGTGTTGTGTGCTTTGTAGATTTTAACCTTATACAATTATTTACTGCAAAGGGATCTTAAGTAAAAGAACAGAAAAGATGCAATGGAAAATACACACATTGCATGGATATTTTTACCCTGGAAACCCAAATCAGGAAAATCATCATATTTTGTATTCATTCACATCATGCATTGTTTACAATACAATATACATATAGGATCTAGTGGCATCCAAAATCCTAATCCAATGAACTGGATTAGTAAACAACCCTAATTCCTTAACCGGAAATAGAAAACCATCGGAAAAAAAAACATGTGCCGAAAAATTGCCCAACAATGGACATGAAAATCGAGGCAACAAGAAAAACTAGGCAAAAAAGGTGACATGTTTCCCAAGGAAAAAATATCGGGGTTGTTTCCCTCGAACCCTTGCATGCCCGGAAAAGAATATAACACATACCCAACATTCTCCCACTTGTTGTTTTCTTTTCATACAGGGGGTTACAGGGTTACATATTCAACAATTCCCATAGATCCTCTACACCAAGAGAACTTCTCAATGCTCACAGATTTTGTTAATGAATCTGCAACATTATTCAAAGTATCCACCTTCATCAGTAACACTGTCTTTTCTTCAACCATGTCTCTCACAAAGTGATATTGAACATCAATATGTTTTGTCTTTAAATGATAAGTCAAGTTATTCGCCAGAAAAATTGCACTCTGACTATCACAATATATCCTTACAGCTTGTTGTACCAACCCAATACTTCAACACAATATTTGTAACCATATTTCTTCCTTTCTTACATGAGTGGCAACCATGTATTCAGCTTTTGTAGTTGAAAGTGCCACTACAGACTGTCTTTTTCTCATCCAACTAATTGCTCCTGCAAACAGGTTAAACACATACCTTCTTGTAGATCTCCTACGATCCAAATCTCCAGCCCAATCTGCATCCACAAAGCCATGTATGTCCAACACTCTATCCAATCATGGTCTTCCTTGGTAACGCAATCCATAGCTAGTAGTTCCACACAAATACCTGAAAACCCTTTTTACTGTTGTCCAATGCTCCTCCCCTAGTTTTGACATATACCTTCTCAAAACTCCCATTACATGTGCAATGTCCAGTCTAGTACATACCATTTCATACACTAAACTTCCAAATTCACTCACATATGGAACACGAAACATGTCATCCTCTTCTTCCTGTGTCTTGGGACACTGATCCACACATAACTTTACACCAACAAGAATAGGGACTTTGATTGGTTTACATTCATGCATATTAAACCTCTGCAATATTGTCTCCACATATTTTCTTTGATTTAACCAGAGTTTCCTATTTCTCCAATCTCTTTTAATTTCCATGCCCAAGATTAAATTTGCAGCACCAAGATCTTTCATGTCAAATTTAGAGGACAATTGAGTTTTCACATCCTAGATAATCTCCTTTTTGTTTCATATCAACAACATGTCATCCACATGATAAGTCTATGTAGTAACATGTCTGGATCCTCTTGATTTGCGCAGCGATTGGCCAATGGAAATCCCTCTCCCCTTTGGAAATCGAACTCGGGGTGATCTCCGCTAGGGTTTGAGCAGAAGCAAACGGAGATGAGCTTTGTGGGTGGAGGAACGGCGGCTCCTCCCCCTCCATCCGCTGAAGAAGCTGCCTTCACCCGCCTGGTGAATGCCCATGGAAAGAAGAAAGTCTATGACCCACCGCCGAAATTTGTTAAAAAATTAGATGCCATTCCAGAAATCGCTTTGCCTTCGGAGAAACCTATCCAGTTGGTCGTATATTTGGCGGATCGTGCCCTAATAGGGCAGTTTACTGGTCTCTGGCCGACTCCCCGTTCCACTAACACCTGGGTTCAGAATAACTAGAGACCTCTGATATCCCAAGGAGTCTCATGCTATGCGATCGGACGAGGGTACTTTCTGTTCGATTTTGTCTCGAAATCCGACAGGGATCTGATTTTCTGAAGTGGCCGTTACTTTATGGGGCCACAGGGGCTCTATCTGAATAGATGGACCCCTGATTTTGACCCGAATAAGGATATCCCCAAAGCCGTTCCAGTTTGGGTTCGTTTACCAAACCTCCCCATGCACTGTTGGGGAGAGGAATCTCTCAGAGCCATAGGAAATGGGCTTGGTAAATATATTTATCAAGCTGACCCTAAAGGACAGTATTCCTTTGCCCGAATATGTGTTGAAGTAGATTTGGAGGCAAGTTTACCAGAGGCAATCAAGCTTACGGTTAAAGGATGGCGGCATTACCAGCAACTGGACTACGAACAGTTGCCCTTTAAGTGTAGGCACTGCCATGAATACGGGCACTTTCAAAGGCACTGCCCCAAATTACAGGAGCCAGAGGCAGGGAAAGGGTCGGAGGAAGGCTGGCAACAAATGAAGAAACAGAAGGCAAACCCAAGAAGAAAGTGCTCTAAGGTCTCTGAACCCCAAGCCAATGCTCCTCCTTCGAAGGACCCTAAGTCCTCTAAAAATCAGAAGGAAATCCAGAGTTCAAAATTTGGGAATAGCTTTACAGCCCTTGAAGAACAAGAACCACCAGACAAGGCGATTGAAGAAGGAGAAATACCTCCATCATCTGCCAATCCTCTGGGTGAAGAATTTCAAGATAAAGGAACCATGAATGAGAAATCCTTAGATCAGCAAGATAAGGAGAACCCTCGTGTGGAAATGTCATCTGAAGAAGGATCAGAGGACGATGATACGGAAGAAGAGGACATAGATCAAACAAAGTCGGTTAAGAAGGACAAGAGAGGAAGGAAAACAGACAAAGAAATAAGGGAAACAGCTGCTTATCGAGATAAGCTAGCTGGAGTACAGTCTACTATTGAAAAACACTTGAATTCCAGAAATACCAGACATCAGGGAAATGTTGGGAGAGGGGCAGCGTCCAATCCAAAAGGTAAATAATGCAGATCGTCTCCTGGAACTATAGGGGGCTAGGAAGCAAATCGAAAACGTTATCTATGAAAGATCTTATCAGAATATCGATGCCTCATATCCTCCTTATCCAGGAGACAAAAATGGAAGAGCAATCTCTCCTCCAGGTTGCTCAGTCATTCTGGTCTAATGCACAATGTATAGCGTTCAGTTCTCGAGGAGCGTCAGGAGGTTTGGAAATGCTCTGGGACCCCTCTAAGGTTGAATTAGTAAGCTCAGTAACAAATATTCATTGGATTTTTACTGAAATTCTATTTAAAGATTCTAATCTCCGGTTAAGTATTTTTAATGTGTATGCGCCTATAGCTCTCTCCGAGAAGCAATATTGTTGGAATTCCCTAAACGATCATATGGTAAACTCTCATCTCGATAATTATATAGTAGCAGGTGATCTTAACTTAACCCTTTCCGCCCTGGAAAAAAGAGGAGGAAATGTGATTAGAGATCCGTCTAGGGAGTGGGTTGAAGATCTTATAGCTAATTGGGATCTGGAGGATATTAAGCCTGCTAAAGGGATTTATACTTGGACAAATAGAAGGTTGGGCCTAGGACATATTGTTGCACGTCTTGATCGGTTTTTGGTCCAACATTCCCTCCATCTCCAAGGGATGGATCATGTTTCTTCTATTATAGCTTTCAACGCTTCTGATCATAAGCCTATAGCGCTCTCCTTTGTCAAAGATAAAAATATGGGGCCTATTCCTTTTATATTCAATCCCTCTTGGATCTCTATGGATGGTTTCTATGACATTCTATCTCTAGCTTGGCGCACTAATGTTAGAGGGTCAGCTTTCCATGTATGGGAAGAAAAGATACGAATCTTGAAAAAATCTTTGAAAGATTGGGATAAACAGCATAAGACGCCAAAGAAGCAAACGCTAGAAGCTGAGAAGGATTTGGAAGATTTTCATTTCAGATCGGAAGGTTATCTGGACCAACCTACGAAGGATAAAGAATTACTTCTTCAAAATAAGCTGCATGATGCCTGCAGACTCGAAGAAAGTTACTGGAAAATCAAATCAAGAAACCATTGGCTGCATGAAGGGGACAGAAATACCAAGTTTTTTCACAAACAAGCTGAGATAAGAAAGCATTTTAATTATGTGCCTAAGATTGAACATCTGGGAAATCAGCTCACTGCCTTTGATGAAATTAAAAAAGTATCTCATAATCACTTTAAGGAGATATATTCGGAGTCATCTCCTGAATTAAATCTCAGCAATATGGAAATTTTAGATCATATCCCTTCTCTAGTTTCAGACCATTCCAATGCTCAGCTGATGCACCCTGTCTCTCTGGAAGAAGTCAAATCTGTTGTTGAAGGTATGAGCCCCGATAAAGCACCCAGGCCATATGGGTTTACTTCCCGGTTTCTCATCTCTTGTTGGACCATCATCCACAGGGATGTTCTGAAAATGGTCAAGAAGTCTCAATCATGCAATAAAATTGGAGGAGGAACTAATTCCTCTTTTCTTGCCCTCATTCTTAAGGAAAAGGGAGCTTCATCCTTTGCAAGATTTCATCTGATTTCCCTATGCAACATTGGATATAAAGTCATCACGAAGGTTCTAGCCAACAGGCTGAAAGTTGTTTTGCCAGGAATTATTCCTGAGAACCAAGGAGGATTTATCCAAGGAAGGCATATTTATGACAATATTGTCCTTGTTCAGGAAGCTATTCACTCCAACATCAACAGAAAGGAGAAAGGTATGGTCATTAAATTAGATTTGACTAACGCCTTTGACAGGGTTCGACATGCCTTTTTGTTTCAGGTAATGAGAAGATTTGGATTTGAACCTGGAGTTCTTTCTTGGGTTAAAGCTTGTATAAGCGCGCCCTGGATCGGCCCCCTGGTAAATGGAAGAGAAGCTGAATTTTTCCAAGCCTCAAGGGGTCTGCGCCAAGGGTGTCCCCTTTCTCCCTTATTGTATGTTATTCAAGCCGCCGCTCTTAGCTTTCAATTGGAACATAGTAGAATCCATCAAGAGCTGCTAGGACTAAGGATCGTTAAAGGGGTCAAAGAAGTTAATCACACCCAGTTTGCTGACGACACTCTTCTCCTTGGAGGAGCGAGCCCAAATGTAGCAAAAAAGTTCAAATCGGTTCTGGATGACTATCAAGATGCTTCAAGAAGCCTAATTAACTACTCCAAGAGCAAAATATATAGTTGGAATTTCTCCCTGATTGAATTTCATAATCTGGCTCGAATTCTGAAAATTGAAGGTAATTACCTATGGACAGATTTCACTTATTTGGGAATCCCAATCTTCAATGCAAAACCAAAAGTCTCCAGTTGGGGCCCGCTGATTGAAAAGATGCAAGCAAAAATCAAATCATGGGGAGCATCTTGTCTGAACTTAGCAGGGAAAACTATGCTCCTTAAATCTGTTCTAGATAGTATGTTAGTCTTTCAAGGCTCTCTTCTTCTAGCCCCAAGTACAGTTCTTGGAAAAATTGAAGTGCTCCTGCGGAGATTCCTGTGGAAAGGGGGGAAGCATAATGAACACAGACTCCCTCTGGTTAACTAGACAAAGGTCACAACTCCCTTGTTGGAAGGTGGGCTACAGCTGCGAGACCTTCGTGCTCAAAATTTAGCTCTGGGAGCAAAGCTTCTATGGAATATGGTCACCGGGAATTCAACCTGGAGTAAGCAGGCGCTCTGGAAGAAATATTTTTTCGGATCAAGACTTCGATGTTTGGATAAGAGTCTGAAAGTGGTTAAGGGGTCTCCCTTGTTCTCCCTTTGTTCGAAATCTTTGACCTTCTTCTCTCAAGATCTAACTTGGTCTCCGGGAAATGGTAAGAAAATCAGGATTTGGGAAGACTCCATCCTCGGACATCCCCCTCTTGGGACCTTGGAAGGAATGGAAGGGATAAGGAGACACCTCACAAGTACCAGGAAAACTACGTTATCATCCATTTCTAGATGGACTTCGGATGACAAACAGCTTTGGGTAGGATGGGAAATACCAGACTGCCCGTCTCATCTATTAATCGAACAGGCATTGCTCTTCCATTGTTTGCAGGGGAAATCTCCTTTAGATATTCATCTGAAGGATGCTCGAGGTTGGGGATCCAAATCTGGGCTTTATTCAGTAGTTGAAGGGTACAAATGCATCAAGGCTATCCCCCATGTGCCCTCCTCTACAGGGGTCTGGAATTTTTTCTGCTTCAGTAAATCCCTTCCCAAAGTTGATCATTTTACTTGGTTATTGGCTCATAATAGTGCTCTTACAGTCGAAGTTCTGTGCCGGAAAGGCTGGGAAGGCCCTTCCCGATGTCCTCTTTGTTTGGCTAATGAAGAGACGACTTCCCATATTTTTCTCTCCTTCCCCTTTGCCCAAGAAGTTTGGGGCCTTATGACCTCCCCTTGGTCAATTTCTTTGCAGTTTGAAGAGGCCTCCTCTATTTTTAGTAAATGGGATCTTACCTCCCCTGTTTCCTCTCATTCGAAGGACTTTTTAGGACTCTCATGGCTGATTCTGCCAAAATTTATATGCTGGAAACTTTGGCTTGAACGAAATAATAGGATTTTCCGAGGTATCTGCTCTAGCCCCCCTCAGGTAGAGGTCAAAATGAAAGCTCTGATGGGTGACTTTCTACGCTCTCAACCTACTAAATTCATATGTTCCCCTCTCAATTCCTTGGAAGAATATTGGTTCCTTCCCTTGAACCCAGGTAAAATCTCCGAGTCAGGCCAAGACCCCAAGTTGCAGGATTGGGAAATCAGAAAGAATAGCACTGAATTCCTGATCTGGAAAAAAAAAGTAGGAAGACACCTACTGGTTTTTTATGATGCTTCAAAAGGGAATCCAGGGAAGGCAGGAGCAGGAGGGGGGCTCTTTGATCCCAGAGGAAATTTGATTTGGAAGTTTTCCTGGGGCTTAGGAGTGGAAACCAATAATGTGGCGGAAGCTCTTATGTTATGGCAAGGTCTGAACCAAGCCTTGCACCTGGGAATTACTGATCTAACGATTGTGGGGGACTCTAGATTGATCATTCAAGTGGTCATCACTCGAAATCTTCCGCCCTCCTGTCACCTGAAGCAAGTGATGAAATGCATTCTAGCTATGCTGCCAAAGTTCAGTGATATTGGTTTTTACCATGTTCTTCGTGCTCATAATGGAATAGCGGATCAAGCTACTAATGAAGCCATATCCCTAAGCAAGGGATCTCTTAAACTCAATAATTCTCTTAGTATGTGTCTTCTTCCCTAGGCACATTGCCTCAAATGATCTTAGGAGCGATCTGAGCTCTCCTAGGGGAGTTCTGAATGTGGATTGGATACTTTTCAGGAGGAATCTGTTAATACATTTGCATAGGTTGCTGAGAAATGGTTTGAGAGGTTATATGGCTCCCTCTGAAGGCTTTGGTTCCTCCTCTCAGGACTCATGGGTAGGAACGGAGGATGGGATTATAGATATCCATAGAAAGGTCCACCGTCGTGGCCAAACTCCTCAGAAGCCAGAGGAACTTGAGGGAAACTGTCTGGAGCAGAAGGAAACTAGGATGACTGAGATAACAGACACTCGGCATGCCAGGATCCTCAAGGAAAAGACTGAGGTGTGTAATCTCTCTGAAGGGCACCATAGGTGCAAGGGAGATCAGATGAAGACATTTGTGGATGTTAATTAAGTTGCTTGGGCTCTGGATTCCAGTGTTTGGTTGTTGTTAGGTGTAAACTTCAGCGCAAGAATGTCTAAGCATGTTATGTAACTACAGGCTATTAGTTTTTTGGCTCAAGGAAAGATATGTTTTACTTTCAGGCTTTTAAGTTGTAAACCTTTTGTGGCTCAGCCACTGTTTTTTATTAAATAAAAAACCTACTCGCTACTGTTAAAAAAAAAAACAACATGTCATCCACATACAAGACCAAATAAATCAAATGATCACCAGTTAATTTAAAATACACAGATTGATCCTCTTTGCTTCTTGTCAAGTCAAGTCCCATCGTATAAGTATCAATTTTTTTATACCACATCCTTGGTGATTGTTTTAAACCATATAGGGACTTTTTCATCTTGCACACCAACTCCTTCTTTCCCTTCACAACAAATCCTTCTCGCTGGTTCATATAGATTTTTTCTTCCAAATCCCCATGTAAGAATGATGTCTTCACATCTATCTGTTCTACTTCAAAAACAAATGAAACAACAACAGATAACAGAAATCTAATAGAAGTTAACTTAGCAACAAGAGAAAAAATCTCACCAAAATCAATTACCTCAACCTGGGAATAACCCTTTGCTACTAACCGAGATTTGTATTTCTCCACTTTTCCTTCTGCATTCAGCTTCTTTTTAAATACCCATTTGTTTCCAATGGTATTTCTTCCAGTCGGCAACTCCACTAGATCCCAAACCTCATTCTTATCCAAGGCTGCCATTTCTTCATCCATGGACTTTTTCCAGATTTTTATATCCTCTGAATCCACTACCTCCCTGACAGTTCTAGGATCATCATCAGTAATAGAAAAAGAAAATTTTGAATGAAAATCAGATGGAGTATACCTTTCTGGTTTCCTTCTTTCCCAATCCGATCTCCTCAATATTGGAGTATTAGGATCTTCGTTTTCTGATTCTTGTTCTTTTGTGGATATTGATTCATCATCATTTGGCTCAAACTCTATTTTCTATGGTTCTTCCTTACTTGGTAGGAATTCTTGTTTCACAACATCCTTCATTTCTCTAAATACCACATCTCGGATATACACAACCTTCTTAGTTTCTGGGTTCCAAAGTTTATAACCTTTGAGACCATTTTTATACCCAATAAAGATACACTTTTCATCCTTCTTATCTAGCTTACTCTGGTTTTCCTTTGGAACATGAACATAGGCCTCACAGCCAAATACCTTGAGATGTGTGAGAGAAGGTTTCTTATCAGTCCATACCTCTTGTGGAGCCTCTTCATCCAGTGTTGATGAGGGTGATATGTTGTAACACCCCAAGTTTTGAACCCCCATTTTAAATAATGTATGGTTACAATGCTGAGATGCCAGGGTGACCAAAAAATTATTAAAAGGCCAGTGTGACCAAGACATGTAATGTTTTCTATCATTATTAATAATAAATGCATGGTTGGCTTCTAGACGGACAAGGAATAGAGTTATAGGGGGATATGATTCCACAGGAGAGGGGGCTTGAGGGGCTAAGTGTTTATTCCTATGTTAATTACCCTTTTTTCCTAAGGGAGGGGATCGGTTACATGAGCTTCTTGGGGAAGGCTAGGAGGTTCTTGATTCCCCACGAAGTTACTTAAACCTGCCTTTGGTCTTATGGGGGGGTTCGACTGATGGCTTGTTCGTTGATTTCTTATATGTTCATTCATTTCCCTTCACGCACTTTCATGCACCCACTTACCCATTCATTGATCCATCCTCATCTGTGCCTTGGCTTGGGAAAGGGGAATTGAACTAATGAAGATTTATCCATGGTATGGTGGGATGTAGTGGTCGATGGTGTGATTGAGTCGTGACTTGAGGCCTACATGTCTGAGATGCATTGGCTTGTGTCCAGTGTTTCTCACAGTTGTGAGTCCTGAGAGTTCCATCATTGAGATTCTGGACCAGTTGCGTTGGAGCCTGAACAAGGAGAAGGACTGCCTGAGGGACTCTGTGGAAGAGAAGGGTGGAGGTCCTTTCTCTCGGGTGGTGCAAGCTGGGTAGAATAGAGTTGGGTACTTGTATTTTTGTGAGAGTTGGGAAGCCTGTGAGAGCTTGGGTGCTGACTGGTTTGGGAAGCCAAGTAACACTCTGGAACCATCCTTATGGATTCATAGCCCTGGCTCGGTGGTGACGTTGTTGTTGATATTTGGAACATTAGTGTCTACGGTTGGGTGGAACGTCCTTGGTTTGCAGCTAGTTGGTGTCATCTTTCATAAAGATAAGTGTTGTCTGTTATGGTATCATTTGCATGTATATGAATCTTTAGACTATGAATGCTTGTTGACTACTATTGTGCATGTCATTAAAGTCTTTCATTTTATGCATCCTTAAATTTTAAAAAGGTATCGGTAAGAGAAAGAAGTCCAAGGGCGGGCTTGTAGGTAACATACCTCGTCTTGTGGGTGGTTGGGTATGTTACAGTTTAGTATCAGAGCTTTTGGTTGAAACACTGGGCTGGTATGGGCCAGGTCTGTTGATCAGAGTCTCGTGGTTACATATTGAACTCTGACCGTGGAGTTGAAAATCTCAGGAGGAATGGAGTTACAGAATCTACGCAGAAGTTAGATCATCAAAAATCCGTTGTAAGGAGTTTGAAGGATCGTGATTGTCCCCGTTAAAATTTTAGAAAGATCACCACTGTTGGATCAGGGGAGATATGAGATCATTGGATCAGAGGATAGGTGAACAGGGGTCGTCTGATGTAAAGGAAGCAAGGGTTAAGGTCACAACCATTGGATCCCATGGGAGAGAGAGATCAATGGATAAGAGGCATTATGGGGAACCAAGTTGCATGGGAGATAATTTCCCAAGGCAGTCCCGCAATCCAAACCACGGTTTCACCAAGGGGTTACGTGTCAGCATCAGGAAAATTACAGGGCGAAAAGCAGGTTACTCCAAACTGTCGATGTGTGCCCTCACAAATTGAAAGGCATGTAGTGATGTGACATGTTAGTACTCGAGCGACGAACCTTCGAATAGTTGAAGTAGTTGGGAATCATTGATCCATAGGATGACACACATTAACTGTTCCTGTGCTCCGGTGAAATCACTCTAGGAAAAGGTGAGCAAGGAGAAGTTGAGAATTGAGATTTTCGAACCCCTGAGATCCGAAGTGAACCTCAATCATCTGATCCAGGAGGACATGTGGTAGAAATCTTCTCACTTTGGGGAAAAAATGAAGGTTGAGAATTGAGTTTTTCGATGTATGAAAACCTGAAGAAATCGTAGTCATCAATCCATCGGAGACATGTGTCAGTAGATCGCGAGCTTCAGATAAAAACATTTCAGAAAAAGTTGAGGTTTGAGTTTTTCGAAGTTCGAAGGCCCGAAGGAAAGGAAGTCATTGATCCTTGCAATGGTAACTTCCAAAGTCCCGAAGTCCGGGGTTAATATGGGTCATCTGATAAGGGAGACACATGGCGACAGTTTGGCTGGTTTGGGAAATCAGAGTTCGAGAGAATTGGAAGTGTGCCAGTATGGAAACTCTCGAAGTTCCGAAGCCCAAAGAGTCGAAGTGATGGGGCACGATGACATAACCTAGAGGTGACGTGGATCCTAGAATTCCCGAAGTGACGTGGCTTACGGACATCACCTAGGATGATTTGGACACATGGGATGTGTGCCACGTGTCAGTAAGTATGAGCATATGGAGTATTGAAATGTCAATTAGAATGTGACACATGTCACCTGCCTAATTGGGCCACATGTCCACTTCCATTATTTCGCCACGTGATGACAGATCGTGTAGTTCGAAGATTGGTTACTCCAGTGGGGAAGGATGTGACAGGTTGTGTCGAGTCGAAAACTCCCGAAGGTATGAAGGTCGGAGTACATATCGACCATTGATTCTAGAAGACACACATCGAAGGATCGTAAGTTTGGGTGAAGCACTCTGATAGAACGTGTAGGAGGAAAATTTGAAACTTACAAAACCTGAAGAGCCGAAGCAGTTCATAACAGCTGATTTTTGGGAGGACAACCGTCGATAGATCATGAAATCTAGGTAAAAGAGTTTCAAGAGGAGGCAAGTGAGGAAAGTTTGGACTCCCAAATCGTTGAGTCCTGAAGTGGATATTGATCGTTGATTGTGAAAGAGGATGAGGACCGTTGATCTGGTCCTGGCTGAAAGTTCCAAAGTCCCTAAGCTCTGGGCAAGCACTTTTTCAGCTAAGTGCAGGGTCATGGCCATGGTCATATGCAAATTGAGAGTTGAGGGAAGGAGGGATAAGGGTCAAATTGGTGTTCTTCAAGACAAAAAAGTTCTAAGGAAGGATTTATCCATGGTTTATAATCGTGGTCACCTGGGAAAGTGGTTTGAAGGAAGCGCCTAAGCAGGATGAAATTCTGTGTCAGCCAAGGATAATAGGACACTGTTATTTTCAGAGAATGGGGATATGATCTCCATGAACAAACAAAAAAGAAAGAGACTTGTAGCATGGTTTGGCAATTTTGTTTATCATATGCATAATTCTAACAAAATGGTCGCTTTCACATTTTGCATAATTAAGGGGTTTAAGCACATTAGCTCAGAATGCATATTGAGGAAATGGAAGAAGGAGAGGGATCCTCTAGTCATGATAAGGAGATCGAAGGCCAGAATACCAGAATCCAATGGACACAAGGGAAAAGGAGAATAGTAAACATTAATATAAACAGTAAGAATCCTGAAGATGGAAGTGAAGAGCTACAAAGAAGACAATGAGAGACTGATGAGAGAGAAAAGTCAGATAAATGCTCGAGTTTTGCAAATCTTAAATCAATTGTAGAGACAAATGAAGAAGGGATCAAACTCAAGACAAGAGGAATAAGGCAGGTTCCATGAAAGAAGGGATGATCGTGGAAGAGCTATTTATTCCAGAAGTGCTAGAAGAGCTCCTGGACACTACTCACCTCCTTACTTAGAAATAAAGTTTTATGAATCAGAAGATCTCATAATAAGTCCAGAGGTGTCTCGCGTCAGACACCAAAGAAGGAAACAAGAAGTATATATTTGCAAGGAGAGATAAGGAAGCTTAAGCCACCTTCCTTTGAGGGTTAAAGAGAAATGGAAGATGATGTTGAAGCATGGTTTCTTGGGCTCAGGAGACATTTTCAGTTGCATAACTATTCATCAAATTTGGAAGCCAATATTTCCACCTACCATTTACATGGGAAAGATGCAATGTGGTGGGACCAACTGAAGCAAGTGAAACATGTTAATGAGAGTAGGATCACTTGGAAGCAGTTCAAGAAGTACTTCCAGAAGGAGAACCTCTCAGAACATTTCTATGACAAGAAAATGCAGGAGTTCTTTGAACTTAGGTTGGGAAGCATGACTATGGCAGAGGACGAGAAGAAATTCTTGGGATTGTTAGAGTATGTCAGGTTCATTGGTGATGAGAAAGTGAAAATACAGAGATTTCTAAGTGGACTTCCATCCTTTTATAAGGAAAAGATCAAGTATGATGAGCCCAAGACCTTTACTTAACCATTTTTGGGCACCTTTATTTAGGATTTTTCCTACTATAAATCTTATAAATAAGGAATGTTGTAAATGTATTATGTTAGACTTTGAATTTTGTATTTAATATTCATGTTTATCTTTAGCACAAGGTTACTGATCATGTAAATGTAATTTTAATTGGATACAGGGTTGTCCTTATGTAAGAAAGAGGGTATGATGTCAATTGTATCTTAGGTGTAGACCAAGGTTAGACATGTAAAATTTTATTTTGAATGAATAAGACAACAATAGAGAAAGACACTTAATGAATGTTGGTTTTCCCCTTTGGGTTTATAGGGTAAAATCTCTATGTATTGTATGATTTCTTTGTCATTTAATTTCTAACTTAAATATGTATTCCTCTCTTCTAGTAGGTTTAGCATGGAAGTATATTTTCCTAACATGTGGTATCATAGCTTGGTTTGAAAATATTGGGTCTAAGCTAAACCATAGGTCTAGTAAGAGTCATAGTTTAGAGATCTTTAAATTTGTGCTTAAAAGAATGGAAAGTAACTCGAAAATAGAGATCAAAAACTTCAATGACTAGAATTTTTAGATTTGGAAGCTTAAAATTGAAGATCTCCTTGTAGATCGAGAAAAATGGGAAGTATTCTATCGAGGTACCATTTTGACAAGTATGTTGAGGGAATAATGGGAGAAAATCAAAGGAAGGGAAAGGAGTACAATTTCACTTTGTCTTGAAGATTCGATGTTGCTAAATGTCTCAGGAGAAGACTTGGCCAAGAAACTATGGGACAAGTTGGGAATCTTGTACCAGTTGAAATCCATGGTAAATGAGTTGTTCCTTATAAAGTAATTATATCTTCTAAGAATGACTGATTGAAGTTCAATAACTGAGCATTTGAATACCTTCAATACTATAATAATTTAGTTATCGTCTGTATATATTAAATCACTGAGGAGGAGAAATGTATTATCCTATTATGTTCTTTTCCAGACTCCTTGGATAGCTTAGTTCATGGATATAGGGATTAATTCAACCACATTAGCGCTAGAATATGTCGTTTCATCTCTATTGTCAGAAGAAATGAGAAGGAAGAACATGGGAGGATCAACCAAAGATGCTTTAATTGTGAGGGATTGACTAGTTGAAAGAGATGAAAGAAAATTATCCAACAAAAAGTCTAAGTCGAAGGGTAGATCTAAATCCCTAACTTAGTCCATGAGAAGATGTTGTAATTTTCAAAAATATGGACATTATAAAAAGGGACTACAAGTTGAAGCAAAGGGAATTCAATACAAGATCCAATGAGAATCATTTGACTAAGAGAAAGACTACTTTAGATAAAGGAGGTGGTGTGTATCTGGTGTTGACCAGTACACAATCGAATCAATACGTTTTGTTGATCAACTCAAGAAAATCCTATCATATGACACCTCATAAAGAATGGTTATGTGAATATGAGATATATGAAGGAGGAGATGTGTTCTTGGTGGACGACGTGACAACCAAAATTGTTGGATAGAGAAGAGTCTGATTGATACTATATGATGGGAGGAGTAGAACCCTTCCAGGTGTGCTACGTATTCTAGGTTTGGAAAGAAACCTGGTATCTTTCTATACGATGAGTGATGCAGGAGTGCACACTTTATTTTACAAGGATATGTGAAAAATGGTTAGTGATGTGATGTTATTAATGAAATGATTTCGGATTGAAACCCTATACAAGTTGTTGGGGAATGTAGACTTGATTGGATGGAAAAACATTGTTGTTCCTTCAGTTGAATATACTTTCAATAGACTCAACTCATATCGGGCTAAGTCAATTCAAACCGACTCGACAAGTTTTCATCAAGTCGACCCGACTATGTTATGGCACAAGAGGATGGTATACATTGGAGAAAAAGTACTTCAAGCTATGTTCAATAAAGGTATGGTCGAAGGTTTTCCTTAATGTATGTTTTCCTAAATATAATTTATAATTCGATTCTTGTGCACATTGCATATATGGAAAAAAAAAATCGAGTGACATTCCCATTCGGAGCGACAAGGGAAAAGGGGATTCTAGAATTGGTTCATAGTGATGTGTTTGGGCCTATAACAGTCCCTTCACTTGATGGATCCCTGTATTATGTCTCCTTCATAGATGATTTTTCTAGAAGACATGGATATATTTCCTGAGGAAGAAATCGTAGGTTTTCAATAAATTCAAAGAGTTTAATCTCTTTTGGAAATCTAGACAAGTAAGAAGAACAAGGTGATAAGAACTAAAAATGGTGGTGAATTATGTGGAAAGGATTTTGAGCAGTTTTGCAAGTAGTGTGGCATAGTATGCCAAAATACCACAACATATACCCCACAAAAAAATGGAGTCACCAAAATAATGAAAAACATATTGATGGTAAAGGAAATGAGCATGCTCAATGGTGTTGATATTGCACAAGAATTTTGGGCAGAAGTAATCGACACTGCAAAATATTTGGAGAATATGTCTCCTTCATCCTCACTAGTCGACTCAACTCCACACAAGGTATTTGCATGCAGTGGGAAGGCCTAGGGTTCAACATTAAATCACCAACAAAACCTAAATATAATTACCTGCAAGCAAGTGAAGTCTCACCCAAGGTACCTATGGGGACTATAGGAACCAGGATTCCACAACCCTGAAGGGAATGGAGACTACTCTAACCTTCATTCTAACTTAACATGCATCCAACATGAAATGTACCCTATACATGATATCATAACAACATAATAACATATGGCATATTCATCTTACTTAATCATTCAACATGTGTGCAGAAGCATCATATGAATTATTCATATTAACCATTCATACATTATATGTTTTCCATAAACATAACATAAAGAAACACATCACAACACAACAAGAATCGTAACACATAGATTTAACGTGGCTCATCCCAAATTGGGCTACGTCCACAATGGTTGGATTCTTATATTATCCATTCATATTCATTCCTTACAATAGGTGTTCACTGCACTCACATAAGATACATCAGGATTTCTTCCAGGTCTCCATGAATTTATGAATTTTTTCCCTTACAATTGTGATATTTTCCATGGCTTGGGTTTATTTCTGCATAATTCCCTTGGTCGTCTCTACAATAATGTGGGTCTTCATCTTTTTTGCACTTTATTGTACCATATGCTTGATCATCCCTTACACAACTTTTAGTTCTGTTGTCACATTGTATGCATCCTCGTGCAATGTTTCGATCATTTGTGCATGATTCTGCTGCTACTCCATCATCAAGTTCATCTCTGAGTATATTTTTGTGTTTTCTTCTATTGTTATCATCTTGTATATTGGTGATAACATGCTTATCACTTCCTTAAACTTCCACTCCTTGTCTTGTGCCACCTGTAGCTTCTTCCCAATTTCCTGCAACTCTGTGTCTTCTGTCAGTTGAGTCCATGATTTTTTTCTTTCTTTGTATAGCTTGGCACACTCTGCTTCTATAAGTCTGATGTTCTATACATTTTTTTATCCATTTTCTCCATTTTCTCTATTTCCTCTAATGGAGGGCTCGGTGTCTAACATGCCTCTAAATAAGTAATATTCATGTGAAATACCTGAATGGATTCACTAATCCAATGGAGTATCCACTTCCATTGACATCTCTGAAAAAAATTGTACACTTCCTGCACTGGGTTTTTCAAAATTTATGCTCTATATTCATCCTCATCCCGCTTGTTATCACTTGGTAATTTCTTTGGGATGCATCAAAGAAATGCCAATGTAACCTACAAACCAACTTTAGGTTGGATTTTGACCCTTCTAACTAGAGAGGTCTCTCTCAAACATGTAAATGTTGAAAATACTTAAAAACAATTTGGCAATGAGAACACAGAGGTCAGATTCTGCAATAGGACATTTTTTTTTAAGTTTAAAAGGGTTGGTAGGACAAATAAGAGGAAGAAAACATTGGGAAATGGGGTCAAATCTTGAGATATACTATGAATATTAATACAACAAATGTACTCATGAGGGAACGGAGGAAAAGTAAGCATATCCTTCAGCAATAAATAGTATTTCAGATGATGGAAAGACATAAAAGAGAAAACCCCATTACAAATGAGAGCATTAAACAAAGATGAATTCTCAGTTGTAAATTTAGAAGAAATAAGATAAGGTTGACTACAATGAATAGAGCACTTAACATAGAGTGAATTATGGACCTGTAATCATTAAACACAACAACTGCATTAACCTTATGAAAGGAGCATCTATCAAGGATGAATTCCAATCATTTAAGCTTAGCTATGCTTAGAAGAAATAACATAAGTGAAATGAATATAAACTAGAGGAAAACACACTAAAGAATACACCATGATGAATCTCAGCTATCAAAGTAATTGTACTACTATATTAATTCATAAGGACATTATGAGAAATTTACACACGATCCCTTCGCCTTCCTGGATTAAATTCCCCCCCTTTATCTACTCTTTTACAATGAAATATATAGCACTAAAGGCCCCTTTCCAGCTCACAATTTCGAACTCCTACCCCTTTCCCAAAATAGGAACAATTACAAATAGAACATGACACGTTTTAACTGATCTCTTGCTTTAAAGGATTAAAAATAGGCTTCAAAACGCTACCTGTAATTCTCAAAACTTAACAGTTGTGTAAAATATGAGAATCATTTTTGTAGATAAGCTCGTTCTGAATAAAAACCTCTCTCAGTTTATTGAAATTCATCTCCATCTAGTTGGAATATGTGTCACAAAAACATGTCTCTAACAGGAAATCTTAACTAAAAAATATGGCTCCAATATTCCTTTGAATCTCCCAATCCGTGACACCTGTGTGAAAAATGAACAAGGTTAATGTTCTAGGGTCCGTGCTTGACAATAACCTCCTTTCAATTTTGAAAATTCATTCTGGTTCATCTGCAAATCATCTTGTAAGTCTCAACTACTACAGAAACTGACTGCCACATCCTCTTTGAAATGTCACTTGTTCTTTTTTCAAATCTAGTTTTATTTATCCATGTTCTCCTTAAATATTTGGGAAAAATATATTTGAATAAAAATAATTCCCAAATATTTTTTATCCTGTAAAATAAAATTTCCATATTTTAATTCATGCCTGTGGTTTTGAAAACCATGTCTTGTTTTTCCCAATTTACCATTTCACCGTGAAAATTATTTATTGGTTTGTTTCCCGTGGTTTTGAAAACCATGTCTTGGAAACCATCTTGGTAAAAAATGAACATATACATTGATCTTCCCCTTTTATTTCTGTAAAAACCTTGGATAAACAATTTTCCAAATCTTTCGTTCACGTGCATCTTCTTCTTTATGATTCTTTTCCATGGCAATAAACATTAATCTTTCTTCTCTGTAAAATTTAATTTTTACCTCTGTGAAAAATTTCCACTGTGAGAACAATTTTATTTATTGGAAATTCCATGAAACGCACTCTTGTAAAATATGTTGCACATTTATGAAACCAAACCATATAATAAATGGTTGCTATATTATTTTGGAACTTGGGAGGAGTGATTTTAACCCACGCCACTTTTAACCCCGAAATGCATCACGTAAGAACACGTGCTCCAACACCAAAACAATGGTTTGGATTCCGGGACCACTTCAAATAATTAACCTCTGTGTACTTTCAACCCCCGAAATGGATATGTGCCCTCCATCCACCTTTTGACTTTTCAATATTACAAATTGAGATTCGTTCCCATGACTTGACATGAGGTCATGAATTAAATCTTGGATTAAATATTAATATAAATATTTCAATATAAAATATTTATATTAATAATAATATACCTTTTTCCATTTTTCTATGGACTTTGGGCATATGAGGCTCATCACATGACTGTGTGGATAGGATAAAGGATATTAAGCTTAATAAAAGGAATATTTTTAATTTTCAATGAGAATATGATAATAAGGGTAAAAATGAATGAAGTGATGGGATCAAGGAATTTAGATAAGCATTAAGGATAGTTATAGGCTTTGGATATTTTCCAATTTTGACTCATGGAGGACATGAATATTTTGGATGATTAGTCGAGTGAAGGATTTAGGTGATGTGAGCTTCACGGAGCTGGTTAAAAAGTTTTAAAATATGAGTGGAAGAATAGAACAAGATCAATATGCTTTAGTAAAATTAATACAAATTAGCATGTGATAACATTGGCTCCAATGGGGATGCTATCCTCCCAATGAGGTAGAAAAGAACTCGTAGACCCGATGCCTGATCCATGGGGTTTCTCCCAGAACATGTGTGTACGTTGATCTGACCTGTCACTGGTATCCACTGAAAACCCAAGTCTGTATAGTGCTCTCAACTGAAAATTGAACGCTAAATACACCACTACAATCTAAATGTACACACTGTTGAAAACCCAAACTGAAAATTGCTTGACCAGCAAGCTTATTTGCACACTCCTATATATTCTAAAAATGTTAAAATGAATACTCAATCAAGTGATGCTAAAGTGCCAATGCATCCAATCAAGAAATTGGATTCTCGATTGTCCTCTGCTCACATTTTTCTTAAGCAAACAGACAAATACAAAACATGGCAACTGGAAACAAAAATTGAATCCAAAATCTGAACTTATGAATGAAACAAATTCCTTCTCCACTATTGACTATAATAGGATGTCCACGGGATCTTGAAAACTATGAAAAATTATTTATTTTGATGAACAAAAACAGAAAGACAAGCCTCTTTCATAAGTGTTTGTTGTTTTTTCTCTATTTCTTCAGTTCTGAGAACATTGTCAAATAAAATGGAAGCAATAGGTTTGTCTACTCTTCCATGCATATCAACAAAAAAATTCATACATTCTTGAACATGTTCAAATATGAAAACCATATTATGTGCATCAAGGATGTCCTCTTATTCATGAAACAATTATGATTTGGTTTTATTAACCTTCATGAATTTTTCTTGAGGACTGTGATTTTCACTTTCAAATGAATGAAGGGAAATAATTTCTTTCTCATAATATTCTTGCAAATGTAAAAAGCTAACATCATGAACTATTTCAAAGTCTAGAGTTCCCATGGATGCATTTTCAAAACTATGATTTTCAAAGGAATCAAATAAAACACCTGCCTCTTCATTATCTTTCTATATTTCTGATTGAAAAATGGAATACATTGTTTTGTTGTTTTCCTAAAACTCTATGTCATTTGTTTTTTCACTGCTTGAAGTCTCCATAGATGCAATTTTAGAATCCTCATCCATGTCTAGGACACTTAGAATTTGAACAACCACATCATTCACAAGGGAAGAAAGACAACTTTGAAGCACTATGTCTTTCCAAAAATCTCGATGAATATCTTCATCAAGTTCAAGAAAAGGAAAATGACTTTTAGCAGCAATTTATCGATCAGCTTCATCTTCAGCTAAAGGAGGGGGTACTATTTGTTGTTGGGATGAATATTCATAAAGGGATTCTATGATTTCATCATTAATACACTCTTCATTACCAAAAACATTTTCAAGGTACTTAATGCAATGTTCACAAAATTCACAACAATCTTCAAACACCAAGAATGAAGGATTAGATTCTCCATAATTCTTAAAGAATGTTATGTGGAAATCCTTAAGAGAGTATAAGCTACCTAGTTTTAAACCTTCATACCATCATCTTGATTTCCCCTCTAGAGTAGCCATAAACCTTTTTATCAAACAATCCTCATGAAATTCAACCCCCATCTTACATATGTGCATGTGAAATCTAATCAAGTGCAAGGCAACATCATTTCATTTCCCATATTTGAATTTAGGAAAATATTTTTTCCAATCTATGTGAAGAACACGATTTGGAAAGCCAGGAATATGAGAGTGATTCATTGGAGCATACCTTGCAGATATGTGATTCATCTTGAAGAAGTGGAGTCATCAATAAAATATTTAGGCTACTGAGTCTTTGGACAGTAGAGTCACCATACAAATTTTGAATTCTAGATTCATGAAAATGGAGTCGCCGGGTGAATGATGTACAACCTTTCTGTGTATGAATACTTTTCACCATCAGTACTCAAATCTGAACTTTGTCATTTATCCCAGGGAAGATTTCACCTTCACTCCCCGACAATGGCACCAAAATGTTAGCACTCGGTAATTTATTTGGGTTGCATCAAAGAAATGCCAAGGTAACCTACAAACCAACTTTAGGTTGGATTCTGACCCTTCCAACTAGAGAGGGCTCTCTCAAACATGTAAAGACTGAAAATAATCAAAAACGATTTGGCAATGAGCAAACAGAGATCAAATTCTGCAATAGGGCAGGTTTTGTTTTAGTTTAAAATGGTTGTTAGGACAAACACGAGTAACAAAACATTTGAAAATGGGATCAAATCCTGAGATATACTATGAATATAATACAGAAAATGTACTCCTGAGGGAACAGAGGAAAAGTAAGCATATCCTTTAGCAATAAATAGTATTTCAGATGATGGCAAGATAGAAAAGAGAAAATCCCATTACAAATGAGGGCATCAAAAAAAGATGAATTTTGAGTTGTAACTTTAGAAGAAATAACATAAGGCTGGCTACAATGAACAAAGAACTTAACAAAGAGTGAATTCTAGACCTGTAATCATTAAACACAAAAATTGCATTAACCATATGAAAGGAGCATCTATCAAGGATGAATTCCAATCATGTACTCTTAGCTATGCTTAGAATAAATAATAGAAGTGAAATGAATGTAAACTAGAGGAAAACACACTAAATAATACACCATGATGAATCTTGACTATCAAAAGCATTGTACTATTGTATTAATTCATAAGGACATTCTGAGAAATTTACACACAGTCCCTTCGCCTTCCTGGTTGAAAGTCTCCCCCTTTATCTACTCTTTTACAATGAAATATATAGCACTAAAGGCCCCTTTCCAACTCACAATTTCGAACTCCAACCCCTTTCCCAAAATAGGAACATTTACAAATAGAACATGACATGTTTTAACTGATCTCCTACTTTTCAGGAGAAACAATAGGCTTCAAAACACCACCTGTAATTCTCAAACCGTAATAGTTGTGTAAAATATGAGAACATTTTTTGTAGAAAATATCGTTATAAAGAAAATCCTCTCTCAGTTTCTTGAAATTCATCTCCAACTGGATGGAATATGTGTCACAAAAACATGTCTCAAACAGGAAATCATAACTGAAAAATATGGCTCCAAGATTCCTTTGAATCTCCCAATCTGTGACACTTGTGTGAAAAATGAACAAGGTTAATGTTCTAGGGTCCGTGCTTGAAAACAACCTCCTTTGAATTTTGAAAATTCATTCTGGTTCATCCAGAAATCATCCTATAAGTCTCAACTATTGCGGAAACTAACTGCCACATCCTGTTTGAAATGTCACTTGTGAGTTTTTCAAATCTAATTTTATTTATCCATATTCTCCTTAAATATTTGGGAATAATATATTTGAATAAAAATAATTCCCAAATATTTTTTATCCTATAAAATCAAATTTCCATATTTTAATTCATGCCTGTGGTTTTGAAAAACCATTTATTACTTGCTTCCCGTGGTTTTGAAAAAACATTTATTGCTTGTTTCCCATGGTTTTAAAAACCATGTCTTGTTTTTCCAAATTTACCATTTCACTGTGAAAACTATTTACTAGTTTGTTTCCCGTGGTTTTGAAAACCATGTCTTGGAAAGCATCTTGGTAAATTATTAAAATATCCCTTGATCTTTCCCTTTTACTTCTGTAGAAACCTTGGATAAACAATTGTCCAAATATTTCGTTCACGTACATCTTCTTCTTTATGACTACTTTCCATAGCAATAAACATTAATCTTTTTGTGCTGTAAAATGTAATTTTTACCTCTGTGAAAAATTTCCACCGTGAGAACAATTTTATTTATTGGAAATTCCATGAAACACACTCCTGGAAAATATGTCGCACAATAATAAAACCAAACCATATAATAAATGGTTTCAATATTATTTTGGAACTTGGGAGGAGTGGTTAAACCACTTTTACGCCCTAAATGAACCACATAAGAACACGTGCTCCAACACCAAAACAATGGTTTGGATTTCGGGGCCACTCCAAATAATTAACCTCTATTTACTTTCAACCCCCGAAATGGATATGCACCCTCCATCCACCTTTTGAATTTTCAATATGAAAAATTGAGATTCGTGCCCATGACTTGACGTGAGGTCATGAATTAAATCTTGGATTAAATATTAATATAAATATTTATATTAATATTAATAAACTTTTTTCCATTTTTCTAAGATCTTTGGGCATATGAGACTCATCACATGACTTTGTGGATAGGATAAGGGAGCATAAGCTTAATAAAAGGAACATTTTTAATTTTCAACGGGAATATGATAATAAGGGTAAAAATGAATGAAGTGATGGAACAGAAGAATTTAGATAAGCATTAAGGCTAGATATAGGTTTGGGATATTTGTCAATTTTGACTCATGGAGGACATGACTATTTTGGATGATTAGTCGAGTGAAGGATTTAGGTGATGGGATCTTGATGAAGATGGTGAAAAAGTTTTAAAATCTAAGTGGAAGGATAGCACAAGGGAAAAATGCTTTGGAAAAATTAATACAAATTATCATGTGATAACACCACTCCATACTAACTTTTCTATATTATATATGCAATGTTGACTTATGATTTGTCACTTTGATCAATTGTGTTGGTGTGGACTCTGTGTGGAAATGTATACCCACATAACGCTTATCTGCAAACCCTTTGATACATTCATCAACAATTGCAACAAGACTAAGTCAATGTGACTTAGTGCTTGTGCTTTCTCCTGCATCTATGTCATTGGGAACTCTCTCCTGTTGATAACTTCATTACTTTTCTCTCTCCTAATGTTTCTAATGGGTGATATTTCATCTCTATGGTATTCAGCGTACTATTTGTATGTTCTTATTCACCTAGCATTATCCTAGTTGTCTCCAAAATCTGTCGTAGTGTGGAAATATATGCTTGCAAGTCCGAGTTCCTTTCTTATTTCTTTTGTGTCGTTCACTCAAAAGTATCCTCAATAATCTCCTTGATTGGATATGTGATATTTTCTAGTTCATCATCTATTAGTTCTTCAATGGTTGTTTCCCTCACGACTTCCCTCTTCTTGTGCTACTGGATTTCTTTCCCCTTGTCTATGTCTTCCCTCTTTTCTCCCGACTCTGTTATAGTATTTTGTGTGTCACTTGTTCCATTTCCATGGTTTCGCTATCCTTCATATTCTTCATAATCTCCTACATCTTGTGTCTTTGATTTCTTATTTTATGTCGTTGGGATCTTCCACTCGACATCCCAATCTTCCATAATATGTCCCATTTCTTCTCCAGTCACCATGTATCTCATGGTCAATCATTCCTAAGTTGGGTCCCTCTTCGCTTGAATGTACATATAATGGATTCCTTCCCTAAAACGTGGAACTTCCTTGTACACATATACCACCTATGGTAATATGTGTTGTGTATATTGAATGCATTTATGAGTTACCTCCTTATAGATGCAAAAAGAGATGTTGTTATCCAACTTTCTCTCCTTGTGTGCAGTATGCCACAAGTTCATGTATCTTGCTTCCAAACATAGTTTGTCCATAGAAAACAAAAATTGTGTGTCTTTCGGCTCCCTCCAATCCACTAATTCTATCAATATTAACAACCATGCATAGTGGAATTATGTTCCCTTGTCCTATACGTCTCTGCAATCTATCAAAAAATGATTTAACAAGAATGTCACCTAGTTCATTTGTACGCCTTCTACACACTTCTATGTTGTTGCTATCGCACTTGTCGACACTTGATCCTTGCAACACTTCCTCAACAACTTGCAATCTAACATTTGCATCATAAACCTAATGCACTCGTCATTGATACTTTCTACATTGATCCCACATGCTCCTCTAAATGTATACAACATCTCTTTCATCCTATCCGACAAAGATTTATCGTTCGACTTATGTGTAAAATATGGTAATGTGTCCTCCCATGCTATTGGAAACCTTGTTATCCATGCAATCAACTTTGTATCTATGGACACAAATCTATCCAACCATAAGTATCCTCCATGGATGTATATTAACAACATATTCAAACATGCATTGAATATGTTGTTAACAACAAAAGTGTGGGATCTCTAACAAGTTCACAATATTTGATTTCTCCAACCATGTTTCCCAAGAATGTGGCTCAACTAGGATAAATGATATCTCTCGGAAAATTATTGTCCTTAGATATTTCTTCGGCACTAACTTCAATAACTTCTTCTCATCTGATAGGTCGTGATATGAAAACTTCAGATTCACCATTGCGCCTAACATATCTTCGTCAATGAATACACCTGGTGGAATTTTTGGCTCCAGGATCTCATACTTTTCTTCCTTCTGTAACCTGATCGGCTTTGTTGTCGGCTTTCTGGGTGGTATATACTCCTTCAAAAAGTTTTCCAAACTTTCCTCTGACTCAGATGCTCCTGGGTTTCCTTGTTGTATAGGTTCTATTGGTGGCTTAGTGTTCAATTTCTTCATTCTCAATGTTGATGTCATTTCTACCTTAGGTGGCACCATAACTCTCTGCAACACACTTCCCTCGACAACTAACTCCTTCTTCCAATATGGAAATATCAATATCATCATGGTAACCAATTTCTGCTAGACAAGAAGGCAGTCAAGTGTATTTTCATTAGATAAAAAGAAGGAATGTACGGATATTATCTCTAGGATCCTGCATCAAGGAAAACAATGTATAGTCAATATGTGGTCTTCACAGAAGTTGGAGGAAATTTTGAGTCTGAATTTGTTCAAATAGAGGAAAATCTAGAAAATGTAAGGTTTGAACTAAGGAATAAAGAAGATGAGTCAAATGAGTTGATTGAATCATATGAATATGTGTAACAACTAATACCGGTTGTAAGGAGGTATAAACAAGTAAGAAAACTAATCAAAAGGTACAACCTATCTGATTTATGTTTTTCATTTGTCTTAAATTCCACTAACAAGGAGCCCAATTTGGTTAGGGAGGCAATTGAATCAGCAAAGGGTAAACAGTAGAAGTACACCATGGTCGAAGAGATGGAATCTTTTCACACAAATGAGATGTGGGATTTGGTTGAGTTACCTAGTGGAAGAAAGATCATTAGTAACAAGTGGGTATTGAAGAAAAATATGAATGCATGAGGTTGAGTCGAACAATTGAAATCTTGACTAGTAGCAAAAGGATATTCCGAAGTCAAAGGATATTTTTCCCTTGTTGCAAAACTAAATTCATTAGAGTACTAATGTATCTAATTGCAGCATTTGATCTTGAAATAAAGAAAAAGGATGTAAATAAAATGTTCCTACATGGGTACCTGGAAGAATAAATATACATGAAACAACATCAAATATTTGTAGTAAAGGAAAATAAAGAGGTAGTGTGCAATTTGAAAATATCCTTTTATGGTCGAAAGCAATCACCAAGGATGTGGTATCAAAATTTTGGCATGTACATCCTTAGTTAATTATTTGTGAGAAGCAAGGTTGATCATTGTATATATTCCAAGGAAGAATGTGGGTGTTTCATATATGTAGAATTGTATGTCAACAACATGTCGTTGATTGGAAACCACATGGATTCATTAAAGGAGGTGAAGAAGCAACTATCCTCCAAGTTCAACATAAAGTATCTCAATGCAACGAACTTCATTATGGGAATGGAGATTAAGAGAGATCGGGTAGTTATAAATCTTTGGTTGAATTAAAAAAATTACATTGAAACAATTTTGAATCATTTCAACATGCAAGATTGTAAACCTATGAAGGTGCCAATTCTTGTGGGAGTAAGGTTAACTCTTGAACAATGTCCAAATATGCAAGAAAAAATAGAGGAAATGGAACATGTTTCCTATGCAAGTGTTGTTGGTAGTATAATGTATGTGATGGTTTTCACTTGACCAAAAATTTCCCATGAAATGGGACTGTTGATCAAATACATGCCTACACTGGGAAAAGATCATTAGACCACTTTTAAGTGAGTATTCAAGAATTTGTGTTGAAAAAATTATTATGTTATTTGCTTCCAAGGGAGGCCTAGAGTGGACAGTGAAGTAGACGTACATGTCTTTGTCAATGTCAACTGTGCTAGTGATATGGATCAATGAAAGTCGACTAGTGGATAAGTGTTCAAGATGTTCAGTGGAGAAATCAACTGGATGATTAAGCGACGAAAAATCATAGACTTATCAACAATAGAAGTTTAAAACATGGCATCCACTCATGGAAGAAAAGAATAAGTATGTCTGTAATGGTTGTGTTCAGGGATCGAGTTTGAGAAGAGAAATATAAAGATTAATTGCGACATTCACAGTGGAATATTCCAAGAAAAGAACCAAACTTATCATTCCAAGACGAAGCATATTTATGTACAATACCATTTCATAAGAGACATGGCGGAAAGAAGCAAGGTGCTTGTAATGAACCTCATTATCACACAACAATTGTATTTTTGTTTTATTCGCTATTTCCTTTTAATAACATAATCTATACACTTATTATAGGATGGGTTCAAAATTTTGTTTGTAAAAAGGATTCTTAAAGGGGAAAGTTCCTAAGTTCTACCTACCATTTGAGTTCCCTCTCATTCCAAATTCTTTTAACCCTTGATATAATGGATTACATAAAAAAAACAAGGTCTCACAACTCCTACTATGATTTTCCTCAAATAAAAACATAAGACTCCTACCATTTGCGTGCATGTATCTCTGATTAAAATTGAAACTAGGCGGCTTTATTTGGTTTTACCCACCATATGATTCATCAAGACGGGTTTTTATTACTATGTTGCAATCGAATTTAATGCCCTTAGGACTAGAGTTGGTTTGTGAATTAGTTACTTACCTCCATATGTCAAATGAATATTTCGTCACTAGGATCAGACTATTGATTTGGGATAAACCCGAGGAAAGACAAGGGCTTTTAATCTTATTCATAATACGTATTAAGTGGGTGGGATGATTCTCTATCTAGTAGTTATAACTTCGTAACTTCATTAAAGGTGGCATGCGAGTTCCAGTGGAACTACTGGTCTCTTTACTCCATATGGCATACTGTCATTGACACTGTCACATGGCCACCTTCCCTCCGTGCCCTCCTCATTTACTCTGAGGTTGACAGGATATCGATTAGGCTTGAAGTGGTTTCACAAATGTCATTGTTGAGTTCTGTGAGGCGGTCCTGTGAATCGACCTGGGAGGCGCAGAGTATTGCCATGGTAGCTACTCCAAGTTGTAACAGTTGGCACATCCCTTGCCCCTGGTAAGTATTTGTCTCCAAATGCACTACTTGCAAGTTGTTTTAAAGAGATAATAGACCTGAATTCTTTTGTATTGTTTTCCGAAGTTACCCTAAAATCTGAAGGAGAAGTTTCCTTCGAAATGTTCTTCATTTTCTTTTCTTCATTTGTTGGATTTGAAGGGGGTATACTCAGTTGTTTTCTATTCAGTTTCTGAAGAAAGGGTTTATAACCTCTCAGTTTATTTTCTATAATATACATTTATGTTTCCGCGTTTTAGAAAGGGTGTATCTTTTTGTTTTCTTGTTTAGGTCTTGGGTGAAGGGTTTCGTAACCTCCCCGATTATGTCCCATGTTGGATTATTTGATGGTTGTCAAGGCTTAAGGCCTCTATAGGGATATATATAGCATCAGTCATGTTATACTTTCGCAATGCTTCAAATTTTATTTATAGTAGGTAATACACTCATCATGCTCTGTCTGATTTGGTTAAATACTTGGAATAAATCGTTGTAAGGTTTGAAATGCATAAGATTACTATTACTATCTATTTCTATCCTTTCCCTATTATAGAATCGTTACTTGCTATGTATGCACCTCCTCCTTGTAATATTTCTTCATTTCAGGGCTTATATAATACACTAATGATGGGCCCTGTTTTGATATGAGGGTACCCATCAGCGAATTAACACGCTATCCACCCTCAGCCAGGCGTCTATCTAGTTGGGAAAAGCGACAAGTAAAATAGAGAGTTATGCCAGCCTATCAATTAGAAGTTAAGTAAGTCTACATATTACTTCCTTACTGACTGTTAGCAATTTTTGTTAGCATTTCATTATTTTTATCTATGTTTACTGATAATTTAAACGTTACTTCTTCAGGCTTCTCGTCCACTTATGGATCTCGGATGTTCGGTACCCACTTCCGGTGCAAAAGGTATTTGAGTTCCTTGTAGGCCTTCCATAATTTCGACAGTGCTTGGACACGGTCTCTTCCTGGATTTTTCCAAGATGTTTGATATAGTTTTAATCTATGCCTTCAATGGTTTGGATGAGGAGTTCCTCCAGTTTCTTCTTGATACGACTTATGTGTGTAACTTTCATTAAACAGGACTTTGTTTTCAATCGAATAAAGTATTTTGTTGGGTATTTTTATCCCAGTCATTTCCTATCTAGTCACATTCCAACTTGTAAATCGATTTATCATTACTCTTGATTTGAATGTATTCGGTTACAGATGTTTTCACAGTCCATATTTTTGTTCGGTATGGTGAAAAAGGAACCTGAAGGATTCTTTTTTGGGGGGGTTTAACTTGTAAAGGGATTCTATTACACTGAAACTTCATACCATAATTAAATTTAGATCATAAGTCTCCTCATATGATTTGTCTTGTTTTTCCTTTGGGATTACTACTGCACAACACGACTCTTTGTTTTTCCTTTCCGGAGTTTTGGAAAAGATTCCCCCCTTACTCCCAACTCATGGTTCCACATAAAAGTTTGACAGACCCGTGGACTACCTTTTCCCTTATGAACTTGTTACTATTAAGTTATCATAATTTCTAGATTGGATTATATTCCTTTACTGTTACAGTTCGGCAGGGTTAGAATTGTTTACCATTTATTTTCAACACAACTAAACATAGTTGACTAGACTTGGTTATTTCCGATTCAATGTTAATACCTTGCTAATCTATAGATATATCCATATATCTATCAGTCTATATATTTACTATAATTTTTATTGTAATGGAGTCTTGAATCTTTTAGAATTATTTCATACGTCTATACAT
>ML793276.1:180505-221028 GCA_009831015.1 Picea engelmannii | reverse complement strand
TATATATATATATATATATATGTATCTTATTCTCTGAATTATGTTCACTCCCCTATGCTTCATCGTTCTAGACTATATAAATGAATTATGTTTTCCTTTTTGAACTAAATTACAGAATGGAATATATGCATATATCGGTTCTTTTCATTCATTGATACATATTCGATTCAATTTAAAGTTTGAAACATACATATGCATATAATAGCTATGTTCGTTTATTGATACATATTCGATTCTATTTAAATTTTGAAACATACATATGCATATAATAGTTTTGTTTGTTCATTGATACATATTCGATTTTGTTTAAAGTTTGAAACATACATATGCATATAATATCTCTGTTCGTTCATTGATACATATTCGATTCTAATTAAAAATTGATTTCTGGAAATAAATCTACAATTAAATCCTAGAGTCTATTCACTGAATTTCGTACAACCTTTATCTAGGTTATTGCATGCATACCAGCATTAAGGATCCCACTATAACAATAACCAATTCGTCCAACAGAGGTAGAATACAGAATATTTAGGTATAGGAAAAGACTTACAACAATTAAACGATAATTAAAAATAGATAGTAGAACTCTTTTCTGTATAGCTATAACATGTACAGTATATCCAATATAAAATCATTGAGACAGATAGAGTTTAGAGAAACATATCTGAACTAAACTTGTGGAGAAAACAAAGGGAACAACCACGTTCCTCCCAACCGTAGAACCGAGCAACCACGATTACTTGCCCGATTCACCCCCTAGCCTGACCATGAGTCCATAAGGGTGAACCTGGAAATCTCTCTACAGAATTGTCCTTCAATTCAATCACTTTTCCCCTTGCCTCACACCCTTCCAGTGTTCATAATAACAAGTGAAAAAGAAAAACAAAATACACTCTTTCCCAGCATACTTAGCAGTGTCCTGCCTCCTCACATATGCTTATTTGTAACTTGCCTAGGTCTTTTCCCTTCCTTGGAATTTTCCCATCTTCCTAAATCCCTAGTTTTTAGGGGCTTCCAATGGCCAAATCTTTAATTTTCCACTTGTAAAAATCAGCCCAGGGGTAGTTCCAACATGTTCCCCACTCATGGAGTCATGGTCAGCTACTTTTAACATGGTTGTTCCATTTGTCTTCCTACAATCAATATAAAATATTCTAGTTTTAAACAAGTGTCATTGTCAAATAGTTAGTTGGGTCAAACTAGAGTTCTACCTACAAATCATAATAATTTATTACAATTAATAAATTCAAAATTCAGAATCACCATAAATGGCAAAATTTTTCCAAATTCAAATTTACCAAAAATGGAATAATTTCGCAGAAAATTAAATTTCTAAAATATTTTATTTTAGGGGATGTCACATCCTTTCCCCCTTCAATAAAACACTGTCCTCAGTGTTCGTTCCTTTCTTGGAACAATATTGTATGAGATTTCCACAAATCTCCCTCCAATTCCCAAGTGGCCTCCTCGGGACTAAAGTGCTTCCATTGCACCTTTACTTGAGCGACGGCTCTATTCCGAAGCGCTATTTCTCTCTAGTCCAGAATGCGTAGGGGTTCCACCTGGAATTCACCTTCGTGTTCCACATGTACTAAGTTCCAATCAATCATATGAGTAGGGTCGTGAACATATGTTTTCAAGAAAGAAACATGAAATACATTATGAATTCTTAGATTCACTAGAAGTTCAAGTTGATACGCTACGGGTCCAATTCGAGCTAGTATCTCGAAGGGACCACAAAACCTGGGTGCCATCTTGGCATATTTTCCTGGCTTTAATGAGCTTTTTTGGGCTTTGACCTTCAAATATACATGGTCTCCCGCTTGAAAATCTAAGTGTCTTGTTTTCAAATCTGCATAACTCTTTTGTATGTCCTATGCTTCCTTCAAGTTTTGTTGTACCTTTCTTACCATGTTCTCCATTTCTTGGAGCATTTCTAGTCCAACCATGAGTCTGTCAGTCAGGTTATCCCAACTAATTGGAGTCGTACACTTTATGTCGTACAATACTTCGAAAGGGCTCAACTTTGCTGAAGTTTGGTACCCATTGTTATATGCAAATTCTACCAAGTGTATATAATCCTCCCACTTGTTTGGTTTTGTTCTTACGTACATGTGGAGAATATCCTCTATGATTTGGTTTGTCCTTTCGGTTTGTCCATCCATTTTTGGATGATAACGTGTACTGAAATTCAAGTTGGTATTGAGCCCTGCAAACAATTCCTTCCAAAAAGCAGATGTGAATTTTACGTCTCTATCTGAAATCACCATTTTAGGAATACCATGTAGTCTAAAGATTTATTTCATGAATATTTCAGTGATGTTTATAGCTTTAAAGGTAGACTTTATAGGAATAAAGTGTGCATACTTACTGAGTTTATCGATTACAACCATGATGGAGTCATTCTATTTTTGAGTTTTAGGCAAACCTGTTATAAAGTCGAGTGATATAGTCTCCCATTTCCATTCTAGTACTGGTAATGGCTGTAAGAGGCCAGCTAGATGTTGGTGTTTGGCCTTAACCTGCTGACAATCTTGGCACCTAGCTAAGTATTATGTTGTTCTACCCTTCATATTAGGCCAATAAAATAGTTTCCTAAGTGTTGTTACCATTTTCTGGTAACCTAGGTGGCCAGAATACGGCTTCTTATGCACCTTGTCCAAGATTGTTAATTTTAACCCTACTGAATCTAGATGTAAAGTTTGTTTTTAAATCATAGAAGTCCCTTCTTGTCGATACTTAGATTCGGTTTATCTGATTTCGCGGTATTGTTTGGTAATTCTTCCATTATTTTAGTATAGTTTTTGTCATCAATACCTGTTGTCCTTATTCTTTCTTCCAGATCACTTTTTTCTCTGCTAATATTCATCTCAAATAATCCATGGATTATTCTACTTAAAGCATCTACTACTTTGTTTTCCTTGCCCTTATTATGTCTAACCTCGAAGTTGAATTCGCTTAAGAAGGCTAACCACCTTGCTTGCCTTGCGTTAAGATCTGGTTGGTTAAAAAAATATTTCACCCTGCTGTTGTCTGTTAATAATAGGAATCTTCTGCCCATTATGTAATGTCACCACATATTTAAGGTGTGTAATACTGCTGCCAATTCTAAGTCATGAGTGATGTAATTTCTCTCGTGTTCTTTTAATTTCTGGGACTCATAACAAATAAAGTGTCCTTCCTAAGTTAGGACACCACCTAGCCCTTCTTTACTTGCATTGACACATATGGTGAAGTCTTTATCTGGGTCTGCTACTTTCAATATGGGTGTCATTGTCAATAAATCCTTTAGTTTGTTGAACCTGTCTTGACATTTCTCTGACCAGTTAAACCTGGTTCCTTTCTTTTGTAATGATGTGATAGGATAGGCTATCTTGGAAAACCCCTCTATAAACCTGCGGTAGTATCCAGTGATTCCCATGAATGACCGTATATCCACTACATATTTAGGTACCGACCATTCCATAATGGCTTTCATCTTTTCCAGGTCTATGAAAATGCCCTCTGCTGAAATTACATGTCCAAGATATTGTATTTCTTTCTGATAGAAGTCACACTTGTCAAAATTGGCGTACAATTTGTGCTTCCTTAACATTTGCAGAACTATTCTTAAGTGTTCCTCGTGTTCTTCCTTCGTCTTTGAATAGACCAGGATATCGTCAATGAATACTACCACGAACTTGTCCAAGTACTCACTGAAAATACTATTCATTAGGCACATAAATGTGGCTGGGGCGTTAGTGAGTCCGAAAGGTATGACTACAAACTCGTAGTGTCCATATCTTGTCCGAAATGTTGTTTTGTTTATGTCCTCGTATTTTATTCGAACTTGATGATAATCGGATCGTAAATCCAATTTTGAAAAGATCTTGCCCCCCCCTACTTGATTGAATAGATCATTTATCCTTAATAAGGGGTATTTATTCTTAATAGTCATTTTGTTCAGTTGTCTATAATTGATACATAATATTAGAGTACCATCCTTCTTTTTCACAAAGAGGACTAGTGCTCCCCAAGGTGAGACACTTGGTCTGATATACTCTTTGTCCAACAATTCCTGTAATTGTATTTTTAATTCTGTCAATTCTGGTAGACTCATCCGGTAAGGCGCCTTTGAGATAGGGGAAGAACCGGGTAACAGATCTATGGAGAAGTATATTTCCCTTCTAGGGGGTAATTATGGTATCTCATCCACAAACATGTCTCTGAAATCACATAGGACAGAAAAGTCTTCCAACTTTGGCTTATCCTTCTTTTCTACTAGACTCGTCACTTGGATGGCATAAACTTGACATCATTTTCTCACACATTTCTTTAGTTGCATCGCTGAAATTTGTCTGACTGATACTGTTTTTGGTATACCTTGGGTTGTCCTGGTGGTGCCAGAATCATCTTTATAGCTAACTATCTTTGTATAACAATTTAATATTGTTTTGTGTCATTCCAACCAGTCCATCCCAATAATCATATCGTAAGATCCTAGTGGTAGGATGTTCATATCGTTACTTACAGTTTGACCATCTAGGATGAACTCAAAATCCGAAATATAGTCAATTACTTTCCTTTTTGTACCTATCACTAGTTTCACAAGCCATGATTTTGCATGATTCAGTCTCTTAAGTTTATTTGACTCTACTACCTTCAGAGTAATATAACTTAATGTTGCTCCGGGGTCAATTAAAATAGAAATTCGAGTGTCATGGATTTTACCTTCGACTTCTACCACTGAGGATTGGTGGTCATCTTGTTTTCCATCGATGGTTGCATTTATCCGATGTAGGCTCCTACCCATGTCTCCCACTGTCGAGGCTTCTTGCAGGTTATGAACAACAGTTCTGTTTGTTGAACTCAAACGTGGTCAGTTCCTCCTGAGATGAGGCTCTCCACATTTCCAACACTTTAATGGCTCATGGGAGATGTCCCCAAACCTCTACTCTCCCAGGTTTACCGGTTTTTCTGCTACCTTGAGTATTTAGAGGATTGGAGTGAAAATCCTTTCTCGGAAAACTCTTCGTTGTATTTCGATAAGGAGTTGGCTGGTATCCCTTCTTCCGCTGGTTCATTCGATCTTGTTTCTTATCCTTCTAGGCTTTGGGAAACTTTTCCCGTTGTTTATACTGGTCGTAGCACATTCGCACTTTTCTAAATAATTCACTTAAGGATTTGGGGTTGTCAAACTCAATTCTATCCTTGTAGGACTGTGGTAAACAACTTAGAAATTGCTAAATTTTTACTTTATCCTCTCGGATGTATGGTACGAACCTTAGTAGATCCATAAATTTATTTATAAGGTCCTCCATCATTATCTGTTTGAGTCGTAATTCGTAAAATTCCTTCGTCTTCCTTTCATAATAATTTTCAGAAAGATATTGTTTCTTGAAATACTTCTTAAAGTCATACCATTCCAACTATTTCTCCTTTAGGCCCTTGGCCAATTTCAGATCTTGCCACCAAATACTGGCCTTCCCTTTCAAATTGTAGATGGCCATCCTGACCTTCATGTTGCTAGAATAGTTGTAGATTTGGAAATAATTTTTGATGTCCAACAACCATGCCTTTTCTTCTTCTCCTGTCCTGGATTCCCCATCAAAGATAGCAGGTTTAATCTTTTTAACTTTTCCTTCAAGGTGGTCTACTTGTTTTCTTTTTTTGTCAGTTTTAGTTCCATCCTCAGCTGGAGGTGTTCCTTCAGATGAACTGTCTCCTTTTTTCTGTTTCTGGCCTTAAGTTCTTGGAGGCTCTCTTGCTGACTTCTTCATCGTTATTATTGTATTTTGGGATTTTATTGGTCACTATACTACACAGGAGGACTTCGTTTATCTCCTGTTGTTCTTGCTGTGCCTTCTTCAATTTTTCATTGTTGGCTTTAAAGATTTGTAGCTCAACAATCAAGTTCCTCATTGTTTCCAACACTTCTCTGGGTGATCTTCCATCACTATTCTGCCTTGTATCTCCAGGAGGTCTTTGCTGGGGAATTTCTTCCAACCTGTTTTTTGCATTGTCTTGATCTGCCATACTTATTCACCAAAACAGAGAAAGATTTATGTTTGTAACTACACAATTTATTAGTTTTTATCTAAAACAAAATATATACTAAGCACTACAGTGGTCCTGTTCAGGCCCAGTGTTGTAACTTTCGCTCTGATACAATATGCAATGAACCTCATCATCACACAACAATTTTTTTTTTTTGGTTTTATTCGCTATTTCCTTTTAATAACATAATGTATACACTTATTATAGGATGGGTTCAAAATTTTTCTCGTAAAAAGGATTCTTAAAGGGGAAAGTTCCTAAGTTCTACCTACCATTTGAGTTCCCTCTCGTTCCAAATTCTTTTACACCTTGATATAATGGATTACATAAAAAAAAACAAGGTCTCACAACTCCTACTACGATTTTCCTCAAATAAAAACATAAGACTCCTACCATTTGCGTGCATGTATCTCTGATTAAAATTGAAACTAGGCAACTTTATTTGGTTTTACCCACCATACGATTCATCAAGATGGGTTTTTATTACTATGTCACAATCGAATTTATTTCCCTTAGGACCAGAGTTGGTTTGTGAATTAGTTACTTACCTCCATATGTAAAATGGATATTTCGTCACTAAGATCAGAGTATTGATTTGTGCTAAACCCAAGGAAAGACAAGGGCCTTTACTCTTATTCACAATATGTATTAAGTGGGTGGGATGATTCTCTATCTAGCAGTTATAACTCCGTAATTTCATTAAAGGTGGCATGCGAGTTCCAGTGGAAATACTGGGCTCTTTACTCCATATGGCATACTATCGTTGACACTGTCACATGGCCACCTTCCCTCTGTGCCCTTCTCATTTACTCCAAGGTTGACAGGATATCGATTAGGGTTGAAGTGGTTTCACAAATGTCATTGTTGAGTTCTGTGAGGCGGTCCTGTGAATCAACCTGGGAGGCACAAAGTATTTCCAAGGTAGCCACTCCAGGTTGTAACAGTTGGCATGACCCTTGCCCCTGGTAAGTATTTTTCTCCAAACGCACTACTTGCAAGTTGTTTTAAAGAGATAATGCACCCAACTTCTTCTATATTGTTTTCCGAAGTTACCCTAAACTCTGAAGGAGAAGTTTCCTTCAAAATGATCTCCATTTTCTTTTCTTCATTTGATGGATTTGAAGGGGGTATACTCAGTTGTTTTCTATTCCGTTTTGGAAGAAAGGGTTTATAACCTCTTAGTTTATTTTCTATAATATACATCTTTGTTTCCGTGTTTTAGAAAGGGTGTATCCGTTCATTTTCTTGTTTATGTTTTGGGTGAAGGGTTTTGTAACCTCCCTAATTATGTCCCATGTCGGGTTCTTTGATGGTTTTCGAGGCTTAAGGCCTATGTAGGGCTCTATATAGCATCAGTCATGTTATACTTTCGCAATGCTTCAAATATTATTTACAGTAGGTAATACACTCATCGTGCTCTGTCCAATTTGGTTAAATAGTTGGAATAAATCGTTGTAATGTTTGAAATGCATAAGATTACTGTTACTGTCTATTTCTGTCCTTTCCTTATTATAGAATCGTTACTTGCTGTGTATGCACCTCGTCCTTGTAATATTTCTTTGTTTCATGGCTTATATAATACACTAATGATGGGCCCTGTTTTGATACGAGGGTACCCATCAACGAATTAACACGCTATCGACCCTCAGCCAGGCATCTATCCAATTGGGAAAAATGACAAGTAAAACAGAGAGTTATGCTAGCTTATCGATCAGAAGTTAAGTAAGTTTACATATTATTTCCTTACTGATTGTTAGCAATTTCTGTTAGTATTTCATTATTTTTATCTGTGTTTACTGATAATTTAAACGTTACTTCTTCAGGCTTCGCATCCACTTATGGATCTCAGACGTTTGGTACCCACTTCCGGCACAAAAGGTATTTGAGTTCCTTGTAGGCCTTACAGAATTCCCACAGTACCTGGGCACAGTATCTTCCTGGATTTTTCCAAGATGTTTGATATAGTTTTAATCTATGCCTTCAATGGTTGGGATGAGGAGGTCCTCCAATTGCTTCTTGATCCGACTTCTGTGTGTAACTGTCATTAAACAAGACTTTGTTTTCAATAAAATAAAGTATTGTGTTGGGTATTTTTATCCCAGTCGTTTCCTATATAGTCTCATTCGAACTTGTAAATCGATTTATCGTTACTATTGATTTGAATTTATTTGGCTACAGATGTTTTCACAGTCCATATTTCCATTTGGTATGGTGAAAAAGGAACCTGAAGGATTCATTTTTGGGGGGTTTTAACTTGTAAAGGGATTCTATTACACTGAAACTTCATACCATAATTAAATTTAGATCATAAGTCTCCTCATATGATTTGTCTTGTTTTTCCTTTGGGATTACTACTGCACAACATGACTCTGTGTTTTTCCTTTCCAGAGTTTTGGAAAAGATTCCCTCCTTACTCCCAACTCACGGTTCCACATAAAAGTTTGACAGTCCCGTGGACTACCTTTTCCCTTATGAACTTGTTACTATTAAGTTATCATAATTTCTAGATTGGATTATATTCCTTTACTGTTACAGTTCGGCAAGGTTAGAATTGTTTACCATTTATTTTCAACACAACTAAACATAGTTGACTAGACCTAGTTATTTCCGATTCAATGTTAATACGTTGCTAATCTATATATATATATATATATATATATATATATATATATATATATATCAGTGTATATATTTACTATAATTTTTATTGTAATGGAGTCTTGAATCTTTTAGAATTATTTCATACGTCTATACATATATATATGTATCTTATTCCCTTAATTCTGTTCACTCCCCTATGCTTCATCATTCTAGACTATATAAATGAATTATTTTTTCCTTTTTGAACTAAATTACAGAATGGAATATATGCATATATCAGTTTTGTTTGTTCATTGATACATATTCAATTATGTTTAAAGTTTGAAACATACAGATGCATATAATAGCTCTGTTCGTTTATTGATACATATTTGATTATGTTTAACGTTCGAAACATACATATGCATATAATAGCTCTGTTCAGTCATTGATACATATTTGATTCTGTTTAAAATTTGAAACATACATATGCATATAATAGCTCTGTTTGTTCATTGATACATATTCGATTTTGTTTAAAAATTGATTTCCGGAAATAAATCTACAATTAAATCCTACAGTCTATTCACTGAATTTCATAGAGCCTTTATCTAGGTTATTGCATGCATACCAGCATTAAGGATCCCACTATAACAATAACCAATTCGTCCAATAGAGGTAGAATACGGAATATTTAGGTATAGGAAAAGACTTACAACAGTTAAACGATCATTAAAAATAGATACTATAACTCTTTTTTGTATAGCTATAACATGTACAATATATCCAATATAAAATCATTCAGACAGATAGAGTTTAGAGAAACATATCTGAACTAAACTTGCGGAGAAAACAAAGGGAACAACCACATTCCTCCCAACCGTAGAACCGAGCAGCCACGATTACTTGCTCGATTCACCCCCTAGCTTGACGATGAGTCCATAACGGTGAACTTCGAAATCCCTCTACAACACTATCCTTCAATTCAGTCACTTTTCCCCTTGCCTCACACCCTTCCAGAGTTCATAACAACAAGTGAAAAAGAAAAAGAAAATAGACTCTTTCCCAGCATACTTAGCAGTGTCCTGCCTCCTCACATATGCTTATTTGTAACTTGCCTAAGTCTTTTCCCTTCCTTGGAATTTTCACAGCTTCCTAAATCCCTAGTTTTCACAGCTTCCTAAATCCCTAGTTTTCAGGGGCTTCCAATGGCCAAATCATTAATTTTCCACTTGTAAAAATCAGCCCAGGGGTAGTTCCAACATGTTCCCCACTCAAGGAGTCATGGTCAGCTACTTTTAACATGGTTGTTCCATTTGTCTTCCTGCAGTCAATATAAAATATTATGTTTTTAAACAAGTGTCATTGTCAAATAGTTAGTTGGTTCAAATCAGAGTTCTTCCCAGTAGTCATAATAATTTATTACAATTAATAAATTTGAAATTTGGAATTTCCATAAATGGCAAATTTTTTCCAAATTCGAATTTACAAAAAATGGAATAATTTCCCAGAAAATTAAATTTCCAAAATATTTTAGTTTGGGGGATGTCACAGTGCTACTGGAGAAAGTATACACTTTGGGAAAGATAATAGACTATTTGAGAAAGTGTATGAGTGTTATGAAGTTATCTTAGTGCATAGAGGTAATGGGCATTGCTTCTCTAGTTCTATGAACAAAATTTTAGAATATGTTGTTTCAACAAAGAAGACAACAAGTGGGAGAATGTTGGGTTGTTATATTATTTATAGTGAAATCCTAGTCGAGGTGGATCGACTAGGAGTGACAGTCAAAGTTGAAGTGATCGACAGGAAATTCAAAGTCGAAGTGATCAACAAAAATTCAATAGGTTAGCCAACAAGAGGTAGTCAGAAAGTCATGTGGAAACCGACTGAATATCAAATGCAATTCAACTAGTAATCTGAATGGTAGTTGAATTTAACAAAATCCTGAGATTCGTGGGATTTTTATCCAATGATATGTGTGGAATTGTAACCATTTTTGGGTGCATTTCTTTAGGTTTTTCCTACTGTAAAGCCTATAAATAAGGAATGTAGTTAATCTTTTTCCCATTTGGGTTTCCACGGTAAACTCTATGTGTAATGTATGATTTCTTTGTCATTTACTTTCTAGCATAAATCTATCTTCCTCTCCTCTAGTAGGTTTAGCATGGAAGTATATTTTCCTAACATCATGTTTATTGACTCTTCTAAGTTAGTGTTTGACTGATATTTAACTATTTTTTTTATAACGACTCCATGTTTTATCGTATGTTTTTGTTTGAAGTAGTGTTCAAAGTAGATCAAGGAGTTTCCATAGTTGACTCAAAAAAAGAAGATATCAATACATGGTATGGTTGAGGAAAAGAAATTGTTGGATGATCTTATAATGTGGTCATGATATTAAGGCATGCTAACATCAAGCCTGAGTAGCCAAGGATGACCTCTATAATGAATCATCACTCCCTGTCTAGCAAGTCTGGGTGGCATTCCATTGACACTCACATCTAATAATCTTCATGATCTATAAACTGTCGTGAATATTCCACTAGAATCGTTCGTCACAACAAATTTGATAAAAAAAATCAAAATCTACCCATGAAGGTTAAATTCCTTTATATTTCCAAAATATTTAGTTATTTATTTTTTCCTTATACATGAAACAGATAAAATGTGGAAAAGAGAGAATAGTAAAATAAAATCGCACATCATCCACAAATTGAAACGAATATTTTCTCTGGGAAACCCTTATGGAAGAAAACCCATTTAGAAGGTTAGGCTTCTCTGGTATGGAAATAATGCAAGTACAAAAGAGAAGGCACTCCCTATGGAGTTATCTGAGACTTGTGTCTTGTTAGGATGCTACAAAACATTCACCCCCTCTGTTATTCTATCTAATTTCTCACTCCCAATTACTCTCCTTATTTATGGAACAAAATACAATAGTATAGAATGCAACCACTTCTCCTCCTAGTGGCCTGGTATTTAACATAACCCGATAGCCAACTAGCAGTAGTTTTTTCACTTCCTCAACCCTCAATTGTGATATGGTTTTGGACCTTATATAATCTTCTTAAAATTACATATGTGGTTATCCCCATATGCATGAGTAATAGGGGTTGACTTGGATAACTTGAGGGAGGAATAACTTTTGCACAACACGAAAAGTCAACTTGTGGGAGGCATAACTTTTCATACGAGCTTTGATTAACACGTTTTTACACCGTTGGAAAGGTATCGATGTATTGAATAGTTTCATAGGGTCATGGCCATGATGGAAAATTTTTAACCCCCAAAAATGTCACTTGATGCTTCAAAATGGCCGATGAATGTTTCAGGCCCCAATTTTCCAAACTAGGACCTACCATTAAAATGGCCCTCCAAGATGATTGCTCCAATTTTTTCCACTCTAAAATGATCGAGATAGATGACAAACAATATAATGATCCAATCTGAATAATTCTTGTACATACTTATTCTTTCATTTCATTGTCTTCATGCTAACCATTTTTCATTTTGTAGGAAATGGAGTAGGCTTTCCTCTTAATGGGTTAATTGCCATTTCATTAACTAGATTTGAACACAATGTTGATCCTATTTGATTGCAATTTTAATGCTCTATATTTATCCTTGGAGGGTATTTACTTTTGAGTGATTGTTGACTTCTTATTCATTGGATTATAATGCCATCTCATTGCATCATTGAGAAGTGAATAGTTGAGCTTAATAAAAGAGCATATAGTTGTGTCACATCTTCTTGCTTACTCGATTCATTCATGGTATTCACACTTATGCTTGTGTTTGATAGGCATGACTACGTAGGGTGGTTTCTTCTCTCCATATTTTCCTTTATTTTACTTGTACTTAATGCTCCTAACATTCAATAATGATAATGCAAATTTGCGAATAAACAAATCGCTATAATGTGAATCTATTGACTTAGGAGAATATATTGCGTTGAAGCCTCATTACTCTATGTTCCCAACATTTTTTAAGATCTTGGGGAAATGAATTCTAGAGTATATTATAACACAATTGTTAGTATCAATCCTACATGAAAATTGTTTACATTTAACGTTTGATAATTGAATCACCTCCATCTCTCATGCCTCAATCTTCAATATCATCATATCCTTAAGGAAGGAATGGATGATTTGGATATGAGAGACATACTTGTTTTAAATTTTATGCCTATGCATCTATTCTTGTAAATATATTCTTGGAACTCTATTGTTTTTATTGAATATTTGAAGTTAATATTAATGTTGGGTTTAATTGTTTCTAGGAGTAGACTATGCAAAGACCTGATAGAAACACACAAAAGAAACCTCAAGTTTTTTCCACGTTGTAGCGGCTTTGGAACTCGTTTCCAAACCATGGAAACCTCAAGTTTCACCTTGGGAGACCCCAAATTTCTTTACTTTCCCACTTCAACATTGAAATGTGCAACCATGGGAAACCTTTATCTTATTCATCTTGACCAAGACTCATTCAAATGTTGATCATTATTTACACTAGCATTTAGAATCCGAACATCCATAGTTTTTATCATAGAAAAATTTTTCTCTTCAACCCCGATGCCGGATGTAGAATCATTACCTCCATTTATGGAACTTTGTAGTTGCATTGCCCATTTGTTGTGTGCTTCTTGTCTTACTTGGAACCAAGGATGATTTTAGGGGCTAAATTTCACTCATGCGCTAATTTTCCATGTTTTTTCCAAAAAAAAATTCGCTATTTTAAAAATGATTCGCCCAAATTATAGAGTATACAATTATTTTGACTTAAAAATCGCCAAAATTTTAGAAAAATTGTAGAAAATCCTTAGAAATTTGAATATTTTTACAAAAAATATCGCCAAACATTTATAGTTGGAATATGAAGGATTAGTAAGATTCGCCAAGGTTTCTACATCTTAAAATAAATTTCCATCCTTAAAATTATCCCTGCCTGGAACCTTGATTTTCATTCATAATTATAATCCATATTTCAATCTCATTTGGCCTAGCCATTGTTGAATTTTAAATATTTGGATTCAATATTTTTAGTTTAATTGTCACATTAAATTTATCCCATACATCCGCAATCGAAACATTGATTCGAATTTGGAACCGTGACTCAGATTTGAAATTCAATCTCATTTCTCTTTACCCATACAAATTTGCTTTTGTATATATGGGCGTGTACATTTTTATTTATTTTACTTTAATCCCTAATTTGTGTTTTATTTTCACTTATTTGTGTTTTATTTTCATGATTTTGTTTTCATTATTTTTATCACATTTGTATTTTATTTTTATTTTTGGACTTTGGATTTGCATACAACATTTCACACATGGTTTTTTCATTTTTATTATTTTGTTTTATTTTATTTTTTGGAAATTTCACATGCATGCATTTTCCGAAATCGGAAATCCCCGAAGGTGTATTTTATTTATATTATTTATATTGTGTTTTTTTGGGATTATTTTATTTTGGATCTTTACCTTTTTCGTGTTTTTACCTTTCACGTTTTCAGTGTGTCAAAACATTAACACAGGATCGATGTTCCATACCTCCCATAACTCCAGATACAAATATCTCACAATGCATGTGGGATAAATCAACGAGCTTATAAGATCAATGGTGAAGATATGCTTAGAGGATGGATTGACGACTGTTGATTGCTCACTTCCAAGAGCCATGTCTTGAGTTTCAGGAGGCCAAATAGGGCATGAGATGTCTCATTGGAAAGTTGAAGTGGGTTAGTCTTTAGTGAGTTAAAACTAATTGAAACATATTATCCACTAATCCATTAACTTTTGACCCACGAACACTTAACCTCAAACCTACTAATCCAATAACCATTAAACCACTCACCTCTAATATATAACCCACTAACCCCTCACCCACTTACCTACTATTGCCTAAACCATTAACCCTTAAATGAATAATGAATGTAACAAATAAGGAGAGGGGATAGCTCGCAATGGGCTTGTGCTCACAAGGCATTTTAAACCTACTTTGACTAAACACACCTTTAACAATCAATACATGTTTCTTGAGTTGGCCACAAATTTGGCATTTGTATCCCCCTTATTGAAAGGGTCTCCCAAATGCCAAGCTTTATATATATATATATATATATATATATATTAGAAAGAATCGAATCCTAGTCATAAGTTGCCTGAAATACTTGAAATGAGTAGAGTATAATAAGTAGTAGGAACGATCTTTCATCATAATCAATATCGTGGCAATTTCCACGTCTGGATTTTAAAATATAATCTGTAGAGAAGAAGATAAGGAAGGAATGGATCCAATTGAAGAAGCAATGAATGATTATTTTTCTGGCCAAATGGAATTGCAAGAAAGGGTTGGATCTGTTACAATTAGGTTGCCTACTGAAACACTCGTTGCTCTGCCGTAAATTGCATTCAAGAAACAAGAAGACGAAGGATATGGAGAGAGGTTTATAGTGTGTTTGGATGATTATGAAGATGGCGAAATAGTCCTACAACTTTCGTGCTCTCATATATTCCATTGTCACTGTGTACCTGAGTGGTTTAAGACCAAAAAACGATGTCATGTCTGCAGGCATGGAGTTGTAATTGAAAAGAATGAAGACAGTCGAGAGGATGCAAATGGATAATAAAAAGGAACGAGAAAGTGTTTTTTCTGAACATGGAGGCATTGCAATTTGATGTATGTTTGTATATTTTGATAAATTGTGAAGCAAAGAGAAATGCAGAGAGAAAAGAATAGAACAGTATATTGGAATGTATGAAGAAGAGAAGTACTGAAGAAGTTACAATGCAATGGGATATGGCTGAGCTAAATAGGCTCAAGCTAAACAAGAATAGAAAGTACAACTGGTCAGGACAACTAGCAGTGCACAGTTAGACTGTTGAGGTTACATTATGTTTAACATTGCCTCTTAAAATCAACAGTTACAATCATCAGCACTGATTATGCCTAAGTGATGTCTCTGAAAATCAAAAACTGACTTTCTTAGTGGCTTTGTAAATATATCAGCAAGCTGATCTCGAGAACCACAAAATTGTAGTGCAATATCACCATTATTGACTAGCTCGCTTATGAAATGAAAACGAGTGTCAATGTGTTTGATTTTCTTGTGAAACACATGATTCTTAGATAATGCAATTGTTTATGTATTGTCACAGAAAATAGGAGTTGGATCCTTTTTTGTATGTGACATGTCTATCAATATTCGTCTCATCCATACAGCTTGACATGAAGCTGAGGTAGCAGCTACATACTCTACCTCTGCAGAAGATATGGATACAAGTGGTTGCTTCTTTGATGCCCATGAAATCAGGTTCGTGCCCAGTTGAAAAACATATCCTGATGTGTTTTTCCTGTCATCTAGGTTGCCTGCAAAGTCACTATCTGTGTAATCAGAGAGTTGATTACTATCATATTTAGTGTACCATAAACCGAAATTTATTGTTCCTTCTACATATCTCAAAATTCTTTTTTCCATATTACAATGAGAATCTTTTGGTGATTCCATGAATCTGGAAACAAGGCTGGTTGCATACATAACGCCAGGCCTAGTTTCTATAAGATACAACAAACTACCTACTAAACTTTTGTACAGGGTAGAGTCCACTATAGTACCTTCATCATTCTTGCTCAATTTTGTGCCTAAAGGTATGGGGGTTTCTGCTGGATTGCATCATTCCATGCGAAATCGTTTGATGGTGTCTTCTGCATAATTTTGCTGATAGAAAAAAATGCCTTTGGCTGATTGATGAACCTCAATCCCTAAAAAATATTTCATTATGCCAAGATCTGTCATCTCAAACTCAGATTGCATGGCATGTTTAAAAAATTTTAACTCAAGATTTCCTGTGTAGATCATGTCATCAACATATAAACATACAATTAAATTTTACCGTGTTAATATGTTTTGGTATAAAGTGTTGGTTCATTTTGGCTTCTGTTGAAACCACTTTTGATCAGATAATTTTCAATTCTGTTGTACCAAGATCTTGGAGCTTGCTTTAAGCCATACAAGGCTTTCTTCAACCAATATACTTTGGTTGGGTTCTCTAGGACTTCAAATCCAGGTGGTTGATCGACATAAACTTCTTCTTCTAAGAAACCATTCAGGAATGTTGACTTGACATCCATCTGGTATACTTTTCATTTTTGTTGTGATTCTATGGCCAATAGAGTTCTGACAGTGTCTAATCTTGCTACTAGAGCAAAGGTTTCACCATAATCAGTACCTCGTTGTTGTGAGAATACTTTGGCAACAAGTCTTTCTTTGTGCTTTTCAATCTGCCCTTTTTCATTGAGTTTAGTTTTGTAAACCCACTTGACACCAATACTTTTATTGTGAGTTGGAAAATCAACAAGATCCCATGTCTTGTTCTTCTCAATGGAGTCAATTTCTTGGTTCATGGCTTGAACCCAATGTGGCTCCTTAGTGGCTTCCTTAAAGGATGTAGGTTGACATGACATTAAAGAAAAAAGGTTGTGTTTCTCAAAGTCATCCAACTGCTGATGGATTTCTCTCAAACTTCGAGTTCTCTTATTCTGTGGTTCAGAGAATGATTCTCTGCTGGCAATCTTGGAAGAGTAGTTTGAGGTACTTGTTGTTCTGAATTTTCTGTGTTTTCAGAACTTGGCAGCAATGGATTTTGACTGTCCATCTGCTAATTTTCTGAATCATTCCAGAATTGATTTTCCAGAAATCTTACATCTATGCTGAGAATTAGTTTCTTGGTGATTGGATTGTAAAGCCTGTAAGCTTTAGATGTTTCACTATATCCAGTGAAAATACATTTCTCACTTCTGTCATCAAGTTTCTTCCTTAATTCAAAAGGTATGTGAGTGTATGCTATGCATCCAAATGTCCTTAGATGTGCAACATTGAGCTTTGTCCCACTCCATGCTTCTTGGGGGACTTTTAGCTTTAGACTGGTGGTTGGTGATCTATTCAAGAGATAAATTGAGCATGCTACTGCTTCAGCCCAAAAAATGTTTGACAAACATTTTTCATTGAGAAGTGTTCTTTCCATGTTCATTATTGTCTGATTTTTCCTTTCAGCCACTCTGTTCTATTGTGGAGTGTACCTAGTTGTTGTTTGCATAATAATGCCTTGTGATTTGCATAAATTTGAAAATTCTCTGGAGTTGTATTCTCCTCCTCCATCTGACCTGAGTGCTTTGATATATTTGCCACTCTGTTTTTCATCTTCTGCCTTGAATTCTTTGAATTTTGCAAAAGTTTCAGACTTGTGTCTAAGAAAATAGATCCATATTTTTCTACTGAAATCATCAATAAACGTTAGAAAGTAAAAGCTACCACCTATTGACTCTATTTGCATTGGTCCACATAGGTCAGTGTGAACAAGTTCAAGATGTTGTTTGGCTTGATTGGAAGACTGTGGAAAACTATTTATCTTATGTTTTCCAAGTATGCAAGACTCACATGGGGGAATTTTCTCTTTAAAGATAGGTAGACCTTTGACCATGGAGTTTTTCTTAAGAAGACTTAGGCTCTGAAATGGTAGATGTCCAAATCTTGTATGTTAAACCATTGTTTCATTCAATGTGGATTCACTCTGTGCATATGGTTTGCAGTTCTGAGGGTAAGGGGAAACATCCTATTTGGAGTCATATGGATTTCAGAAATTAATTTTCTGCTTGGGATTTTGTCAAATATCTTGCAAGATGCTCCCTCAAAAATTACCTTATAGCCATGTTCAATGAGTTTTCCTACACTTAGCAAATTATGTTTCAGATTTGGTACATGATAGACATTGTTTATGTCTTTCTTTACATTCTATTTAGTAAGAATAGGAACAGTTCCTTTTCCTTGAAATTTGACTAAGTAATCATTTCCTAGTGTAATATCAGATGAGATTGAAGAATCAATGCATGAAAGTAATTCTTTGTTACCTGTCATGTGATTGTTGCATCCATTGTCCAGCAACCAGAGATCTTTAGGTTGTTGTTCAGTCTTGTGACATGAGAGAAACATACCTCCTGAGTTTTCTCCCGTGTGATTTGACACATGTGCTCTACCTGAGAGTTGATCTGCTTTCTTCTTCCTGCATTTAGATTCATAGTGCCCATAATTTTTGCAGTAATAGCATTGTATGATTGTTTTTTCATTTGATCTTCTCCCTCTGCCTCTGTGAGGCTGGAAATTCTGATGTTGATTTTGTTGCTGATGTCTTTGACCTTGGAAATTCTGATTTGGATATTGATATATGTTACCTCCAGTGGAATGAGAGTTATTTTGATTGCTCCCTCTTCCTTGGTAACCTCTGCTTCTTCCTCTGCCTCTCCCTCTGCTGAAGAAGAATTGAGTTTTGAAAGCATTGGAGATTGACTCATCTGTGAGATGCAGTCTGGTCTCATGTGTCACCAAAGAACCAATTAATTCTTCTGTTGAAAATCTTGATAGATCCTTGGATTCAAGGATTGTTGTTACAACCATTTCGAATTTATTTGGTAAATTTCTGAGAATTTTCTCAACAATGCATTGATCAGTGATGGATTCACCAGTCAATATGATCTGGTTCACAATGTCCATGACTCTGGTCATGAATTGATCCATATTTTCGGACTCTGTCATCCTTAGAGTCTCGAATTGCGTCCTCAAGGTCTGCAGTTTAACTGTTTTGACCCTTTCATTTCCTTGATAGGAAGATTTAAGAATATCCTAGGCCTGTTTGGAAGTACCAGAGCCTGTGATTTTTGAGAAAATCGAGTCATCCACAGAATTCTCAATCCAGAATTTCACTTTATTTTCTTTGTTCCTCAGTGTTGCCTGAGAAATTCGCTGTGGATTTGTCATGGAAGACAGGCCTGTTGGATCTGGTTCCACATATCCAAGATCCACTGGTTACCAGTAGTCTTGTGCTTGCAAGAATGATCTCATCTGAAGAGACCAAAATTCGTAATTCTTTCCCAGAAGAATCGGACCCTGAGTTGGTCCTAAGTTGCTAGATGACGCCATAAAAAAAAAATCAGAAAAAACAGAGGGAAATGTCGTATTTACCTCCGATCGTCGAAACACCGATTTGTCGATGGATGAAGGGATCTTATCGGCCTTGAATCGGACTTTGTCGCCGTGCAATGTGACCACGCTCTTTAATGTTAAGGTGCTACAGGATTTTCCGGCTCTTTGTCTTTCAAATCGCCGAAATGCGAAAAAATTGCCTTTGGACAATTCAACGGTCCAGATCTTGTGTGATCTGACGATCTAGATCTTATCAGGATGTTGCAAATCGAGACTTTGTGAACCTTGATGATGAGTTCTTTTGATTCCTCGATTCCCCAATCTCTGATTTACCGATGGTACTATCCTTTTGGGAATTTTCCCGATTGCTTCGATTTGCACCAGGCGTCCTCCTATGATGGACGGTCCTGATCCCTTCTCGTGATATCGAGACTTCAAATGCACTAGACGTCTCGTTGTTAGGATATGCTATTTTCTGAATCCCGTAATGTCGATGGACTTGATTCCTGCCATGCTTCCCAACAGATGGATGGCTCAAATCTACGTCAGTGATTTCACTGTGGAGATTCTCGATCCCACGATTTTGATGAGATGACGTTAGCTGGGCCCCATGACGGAGTTTACCTCCTATCGGGATTTCAGACTTCGGAGTTCTGAAATGCTCATGCTTCTTATCCTCAGGATTCACGATTTGTCGAATCCCGATGTGCCGATGGACTCTCCCCTATCGAGACTTTTCACGAGCCCTCGGATTTACGCCACGCATCCCCAAAAGATGGAAGGTCTGCCTTGTTTCACGAGTTCACGACTTGTGACTCCAAATTTCTCTGACAACTTGAAACTGCGATTGCCGAAACGCTGGCGATTTCCTTGATGTCCTCCACGTGTCCAAACAAATGGATGGCTGCGATCTTATCGCTATTTCGGGAATCGTGATTTCGCGAGTTTCAAACTCGTGTTGCGACGGTCTTTCAAAACCGCGAACATCGATATGTCGATTTGACGACACTTGGATCTGCTGCCACCTGTCCTCTGAGATGGACGGCTGTGAGCTTATTGCGATATCGTGAATCGCAATTTCGCGAGTTTCTCCGTAGAGTGTCTTTTGTCAACGAGACCTCTGATATCCCGAACTCTGAAATGTCGATGGAGTGATGGCCTGGATCTGCTGCCACCTGTCCTCTGAGATGGACGGCTCATAGGTCCTCTCAAGATTTCGCGATATTGCGTATCGAAGTTTTTGGAGAGCAATCTCCTTTGCTCGTCCAACTCCCGATTCTCGATTTTGTGATGAGATAATATCAACGGCTCACGATCTTTCTCGATCCAACAGTCCAGGATGGACGGTCCAGATGATGTCATGACTTCACAAGTCAAGAATTTCTCCTTGGCACTCCAGAGGAATAAAGCTCATGCACCTTCTCGTTGATCCAACGGTTGTCGGTCCTCTGCGCAAGATCTAACAGCTTGAAATTCTTTCTCCTTTTCCATGCTCTCTTTGTCCCTTTTGAACTAGTTTCCCGCTCTGGATGCATTCGCAGGACGAATCTTACGGCTTCAATGGTGGTTCTTTTCACCTAAGACGTGTTCTTTAGTCCTGTGGAAGAAAGATTCGTGAATCTTTCAAAGATTTGAAATAAATACACAAATTCTTTGTTCACTGCTTCAATCTTTGACAGATTTGTGCGAATTTCGAAAACCTTTAAGCGATTCTGCCTTCTGCAGAAATCTTTAATGAATTTGAACAAATTCTTCGAGTTCTTTAAAAGATCTTCCATTCTGCAGCTCTTCTTCGTAAATCTTGATGATTCTTGAAAAGATTACAAGAATCTTTACTGTTTATTCTTTCTCGGTCTCTGCTTCCTTGATCTTTTGAGTGTGGTACACTCTACTCCCTTGTGGAAGTTTCCTGTGAGGATCTTTCGAGAGTATTGCAGACAACTCTCCAAGCCTTGTGAAAAGTCTGTGTCGCGTGGTCTCAAGATCCGTGAAGCTCTGCACTGTGAGGATCGTGTTGCTCTTCGGACTGTGTGAAGAGGCTTACTGTTGTAGCTCTAATACCATGATAAATTGTGAAGCAAAGAGAAATGAAGAGAGAAAAGAATAGAACAGTATATTGGAATGTATGAAGAAGAGAAGTACTGAAGAAGTTATAATGCAATGGGATATGGCTGAGCTAAATAGGCTCAAGCTAAATAAGAATAGAAAGTACAGCTGGCCAGGAAAACTGGCAGTGTACAGTCAGACTGTTGAGGTTACATTATGTTTAACATATTTGATTTTATTCCCTATTTATTCATTATTTTTGTTTGAAATTTCGTTCCACGGTACTTTAAATCTTCAAATAACACATATTGATGCCTAATGGATACCATTACAATTGTAATTATTAGTGTTTATTGTTGCATTCATTGGAGCAATAAATACTTATCATTTTGCATTCAAACATATAAACATTTATTTAGGTTTTATTTTGCATTCAAACTTATAAACATTCTTGTGTGTAAAAATTTCACAACTCTTGGAGTGCATATCTTGAAATAGTATAGTCCAATTATGTTATAAACTTGGGTTGAGAATTGTGAATGGATGTTCAAACTACCGATTCTCCTTTGTTACTTCGGTGTCAATCTTGGGGTGGCACCCACATGAGATGGTGCGTGTGTCTAGGAGGAAACTCACTCTTAGGAGCTATTTCTCCAAGTTCATTAATTAACAAATTAGTATTATGTCATAAATATTTATAATTGTAGAATTAATTATGTTCGTCATTTTTGTGTGTGAAGATTTTTTCTTTAAAAATGGGTATATTGTAAGTGAGATGTTAATGGTTTTTGGAAATATAATTAATCATATATATTAGCATTGTTATAGTCGTCAATTTTGTTGAACAGTGCACACTTCAACCTCTCTTGTGTAAATTAAGATCCATCCATGCTAATTGTAAGGAAATGGCTTTGTGGGTATCATTTATCATGTAGGAACCAAAAATAATAATTTGTAATTATCTTTGGGTAGAATTCTTTTATCTATGTTCTATTATGATCTCCCATGTATTGAAAAAATAATATGAGAATCATGTGTTGGAGTGATTAGTTGTGTAATTGGATGATAGCTTTAATATAAATCACACTTGTAGATAAATCTTTGTTGTAGCAATTTTGGGAAATCATTGTAAATGAAAGTTTATATCTACTACAAGTATAATGAATAATTATTATTCAATTGCATTACATGTGAAGATCAGTTATGAGGGAATGGGATAATGAGTTGGAATCACAGCAAGAAAATTCCAATTAGCAGAGAAAAAAATATTATGAAGTGCCCTCATAACCAAGTTAGATGGGTTCGTGTATGCTACATATAACTAGGTCAATTGGAAAAATTGGGTGAATTTGGGGAATTTGTATAAATTGGGATAATTGGAACCATCAAGGAACTGAGGCTAATTTGGATAATTGGGATGATAGTGTAATTGTGAAAATTTGGGGTAAGTGGGGCTAATGGGGAAAACTTGGGCTACTTAGGCAAATTGAAAATATGGGAATAATGGGGAATAATTGGGTATTTGACATAATTGGTAAAAGAAAAGTTATTTAGACAAATTAGGCTAATTGGGCAATTGGTAAAATTGAGAAAAATGGTCACAATGAAAAATTTAGACTCACTAGAGCACTTAGAGTTGTAAATTGGGTGAATTGGATTAATTTGAGGTAATTAGGCAATTGGGATAGGAGAAGTATTCCCTATGTAGGACCTATTTTTTTTATTTATGCATTGGGCATGATGCATGACTTATAAAGGTAATTGATATGGCAGTGTAACTATGTCTTTAGACCCCAAAAACATTGACCATGTTTGACCATCATTGACCATATGGACCATGTTTAACCATATTTAACTCACTAACCCATATTCTTTTAGAATCATTTGAGAGTACTCCTAAGCTAATACTTATCATGTTGTATCAAATTAACAAGAAATGATAAAATTAACTCATGGCATGGGACCTTCTATCATACTTATTCAAGGTCTTTTACTCTCTTAAATATTAACAATGAAGTTTGAAATAATAAGAAACATAAGAATAAATGGTAATATAATACTTAACCAAGAAATCAACCTATTTAATTCATTGTTGGACTGACATATGATTACATTTAATCTTGGCTCCATGCCCATCATTTCTCCATGCCCATCATTGATGACCTTTTGGATGAGCTCAAAGGTGCCTAATTCTCAACCAAACTTGATCTCTGCTTAGGTTATCACCAAATTTCCATGAAGCAGGTCAATATTCCCAAAAACAAATTCACACACATGAATGTCATTACAATTTCTTGGTAATTCCCTTTGGCCTTTACAATTCACCTTCCACCTTCCAAAGTCTCATGAACAACATATTTCAACCCTTTCTCCATAATTTTGTCCTCGTATTTTTTTATTACTTCTTGATCTACAATAAAACTTGGCACGACCATGTCACCCATGTGGATTAGGTCTTACAACTTCTTGTTAATCATCAAATATTTCTCAATAGGTCCAAATGTTCCTTTGGTGTCTTTGAAGTGGAATATTTGGGCCATATTGTTAGTCGTGATGGTATACGTGTGGATCTGAGGAAAATTGTAGCAATTAAGGATTGGTCACATCCCAAAGATATTAAAAATTTAAGCATTTTCCTAGTCTAAGTAGTTACTACAAAAAGTTCATTATGAACTATGGTATATTGCAGATCCTCTCACAATCTTTCTTAAAAAATGCTTTCAGTTGGAATGACATTACAAATGAGGCCTTCTTGGATTTGAAGAATGTTATATGTAAAACCCTAGTACTCGCTCTACCACACTTCACTAAGACCTTTGTCTTGGAATGTGACACATATGATAAAGTAATCAGAGAAATACTCAAGAAAGAGGGAAGATCATCATCCCTTATTAGCAAATAATTCTATGAGAGGAATTTGGGGAAATCCACTTATAAAAAACGAAATTATGGCTATAATGCATGTGGTGGATATCTAGCATCCATTTCTACTTAGTTGATGTTTCTATATTAAAATATATCATGATAGCTTAAAGTAATTCTTGGGGCAAAGGATTCCCCCCCTAAGCAACATAACTGGCTCACCAAAATGTTGGGACATGATTATGAGATAATTTATAAGAAGAGTGAGGGGAGTCTCGCAGGATGTGCTCTTTCTCAAAAGTATGAAGAGGAAGGGTCCCTCTTTTCACTCTCCTTCATAGTATCAAATTGGCTAAATAACATCTACAAAGAATGGTTGATAGATCCTAAGATCACTACCTGATACAACAAATTCAAATGGTATCCCATGCATATCAAGGTTATACATGAAAAAAAGATGAGATTCACTATAAAGGGTTCATGTATTTGAACAAGTAGTCTACCTTTAAATCCATAGTGTTATTAGAAATGCATGCCTCTCCAACAACAAGACATTCTAACTTTCATAAAACAAATCAATTGATAAAATTTTCAAGTTTTTGAGAAGGAATGAAGCAGGACATTAACAGTTTGGTGGTAGATTGTGACCTTTTCCAATGAAATAAGATAGAAACAATGAAACCTCCAAGTGAACTACAACATTTACCAACTCTTATAGTTCTATGGATTGACATTTCTATGAACTTCATTGTGGCATGACCCAAATATGACAATATGTCCGTCATCATGGTTGTGGTTGACCACCTTTCCAAATATGCTCATTTTTATTCTCTACAACATCCCTATAAATCCTCTACGACTGCTCAAGTATTAATGGATAATATGTTTAAACTGAATGGTATGATACCACAAAGCACAATCTATGAGGATTTGATTAAATCCTAAGACATATGAGTTTAATTCTGCAGTTTTTATTTTCTTTGATTTTTATGGTTGATAAGCTACGAGAGTCATTTGAATCATTGAGAGAACTGTATGGTTGCAGGAATATTTCTAATGAAAGAAAAAGACGGTAACTAAATCTAGCCTCAATGTTGACTCTTGGAACATACTTCTTGAGTAAATTTCTTTTTTTTATACTTTATCATAGTTATCTTCGTGATCCTGCATTTTTTTTTCCAGTATCTCATAAGTTTATGAATTCCCTAGATAATAATTTAATGTTAATCAATTTAAGAAATTAAATTGGCCGACACCCTTTATGTATGAATGTGATAATATATTGGTTAACAAGGTGAAGTCCCCGTAGTTAGTTGAATATTTTTTCTATCAGTGATAGACTATCCATACTACCGAAGAGGTTTCCACATTTTGTGTAAGAAAATTTAACAACTCTTGTAGTGCATATGTTGGAATAATAGAGTCCAATTATGTTATAAAATTGGGTTGAGAATTGTGAATGGATCTTCAATATAACATTTCACCTTCGTTACTTCATTTTCGAGCTTGGGGGTAGCACCTACATGAGATGGTGCCTATGGATAGTGTTGAGACCTAAGCCTACACCCCTGCCCCTCTTGCCTCATTTTCCCTATACCTTCTTGAAAATAATTCCCCTTATGGTTTGTTGAGTCAATTTCCCTCTCTAAATGACTTGGCTTCTATCATTTTATTTTTTGATTGAGTATTTGCACATTTTGTTTCTTTTTTTCTTGAAGGATAATTACATGTCGTGATTTGGTTCAGAATACTTTTCATCATGATTTCCATTGATTAAGCTCACAACAGTTCAACCAAGCCTTTTTGTATGCACAAGGAACGCCTATGAACAAAACACAACAATTCAGAGAAGTCATTTTCAGGCCCGGATTGTGAAAAGAGACAAAGTAAATTTTCAACGGTAAAGATCCAACATGATAATCAGATCAATGAATCTCGTACATTTGGGGTTCCATAAAGGAGAAAGGTTTAATCTAAAAGTTACACAAACTTCACTTTGTGACTTCGGCGTCGAAACGCCTGATCTCATCTTTGTTGAAAACTCCCGAATGCCAAAATATCTGACCTCATCTTTGTCAAAAAATCTCAAATGTCGAAACATATGAGCCATGTAGCGTTCATCTATGATAACACATAGAATTCATCCATGGTGACACATGGAATCCATCGATCGCCGACACGTGGCACTCATTTTAGTCCATTTGGGTTATGTTATCTGCTCATTTATGGGTGACACGTGTCACTCTCTTTCAAGAGAACACATCAACAACAGTGACATCATGTGGACACATCAGGTCCAAGAGTTCTCCCCTTTGGGAGGTTTAACTTCAGTGAAATGATAGTTCTCTGGAGCCTCGAACTATCGGAACGTTGAAGTAGAGGAGCCCCAAACATCAAAGGGTCAAAATATTGACATGTTAGTTTCGAGAGATTATCATTTCGAGGGATTTCAATTCATAGCAAACGCATACCTCTGAATCCCCGAAGTACCGAAGCCCTAAAATATGTAAATTTTAAGCATGGCTTAATCTCAGGTTAATTAGTGATAAGAATTGGCTAATAACTTCACAAGTTTGGCCCTCTGGGAGGTATCCAAACTTTGCATTCAATAACTCCCGAACCCCTAAGAGCCAGAGATGTGTGGCATCCATCATCTGAGACGCGTGACACTCTTCTATCATAACGTGTGGCACTCTCTTATCATGACATGTGGCACTCATTTCAAACATATTTGGGTCTGTCATCTGTACTATTTCAAGTGGCATGTGTCACCCTTATTTCTATGACACATCATCAATATGATTTTAGGCCACCACGTCACTTCGAGAGATCATCCTCTGGGAGATTTTGATTTAAATAAAATGAAGATTCCTAAAGTACCGGAGCCCCGAAGTCATTGTTTGTAATATCAGCATGGATGATTTTAGGGGCTAAATTTCTCTCATGGGCTAATTTTCCATGGTTCTTCCAAAAACAAGATTCGCTATTTTAAAAATGATTCACCCAAATTCTATAGGATAAAAATATTTTACCTTAAAAATCGCCAAACTTTTATAAAAACTATATAAAATCCTTAGAAATTTGAATATTTTTACAAAAATATCGGCAAACATTTATAGTTGGCATATGAAGGATAAGAAAGATTCGCCAAGGTTTCTACATTTTAAAATAATTTTTCATCCTTAAAATCATCTCTGAATATCAAGACGCCACGTCATATTTGAGAGATCGGTCGCTAGGAGATTTCCAAGCACAACATTCAGAAGCTCCAGAACCTTGAAGAGTCAAAGTTCCAAAGTCCTTAAATGATGAAGGTTAAAGTAATCTCAAGTTAATTAGTGATAAATGTTGGTTAACAACTTCGGGGGTTCTGTCCTCTAGAGGATATGTATAATCTACGCTATGAAGCCCCCTAAACGCCAAATTTCTAAAGTGGCTCACCCACATTTATTGCACATTTTGAAATGTTTAAAAGGGGGCGCTAAACTAGGAATGGATAAACTCCACGTCCAAACTGCGGAGAGAATATCAGTGACTCTGAAAAAAATCCAGATAACTTGCTTCTTTCCTCTAGGAGATAAGTAGGGGAAAAACACTGCCAACATATTCAATTATCTCCAGTGGACTCCAACATCGCACATGCATGCTAGTGCTCGATACAGAACTTAGTTCTATCACTCCTATCCATCTTCTGTCAAATATCGGTTCACTCCAGCGTGCGTATCAGTCTAACTTCAATGCTAGTAGCAGTTTTTAAACATTCAATTGAAAAACTCTTTTATTTTCAAGCATAAATAAGTGTTCCTTTTTTTGGGTGTGATAAGAACCACTCCTTTTTCATTAATTCTAGATCGGAGTATTCATTAACATACTTTATCAGTGGGTTTTAGTTAAGTTAATAAGCTATTTTACAGCCGATGTGTAGAGCGAAACCTCAGTTCCACACTAGTCGAGGGCCTCCACATCTGTGATAAATAGACATTCTTTGTATGTTACAAGGGCTCATTTTTTTGGAGAAAAATATCAATACAACAATTGGTTGGACTTGTTATGTGCATGGATTAAATCTCTCTACTTAGTGAATATAATATTGATGACAATGTGCTTTTGTTTGATTTTGTATGTATTTCTCTTATCTTGAATATAGTTTTGATTTGTGCAAAGTACGTTTCTTTTCCTTCATCTATTGTATAACCTATCTTTATTAATATGCAACATGTGAGAACAACTATGCTTTGATGAAGATTGGTTTTTATTGCAACCTGTGGGAGTAACTATGTTTTTGGTACATGTTTAATGCCTTTAAATGACATTTTAAGACTTAAACTTCTAGCAGCAAATTGTTTATTGAATGGTCTTTTGTTTTTCTTTGTTTCTTACCTTTACTATCTCACTTGTTTGTCCTTAGTGTGCCACCAGCCAAGGACGACCCTAGTCCATGTCATTTTCCAACCAAACTATGCTCATCTCTTGGTAAACCAACCCTCTAGATGACCCATAAATAAAAAAAGCATCCATTCATAATGTGAGTTGGCCTAGATCTGCCCTTTATAAATCAAGTGCATACTTTAGGTCCAACTTCTTTTGGTGTCGTTGTCGAGGAACAGAGTAATGAAATAAATTTCCCTGGGAGAATGACAACAATCATATCTGACCTTTGATGGTGAACAAAGATCAAACACATTCAGACTTCCATCTTTCACCTGGAGACTGCACTGAGTAAACTTCATAAAAGAAACACCGGCTCCCAGAAAAGGACTCAAGAGATCCAAATATAAGCACATCAAAGCCACTAAGGCTCATCCTAACCCTGAGAAGGACATGGTAGTCTCTGAGCCAGAAAGGCAGCAAATCGTGTGTGTGTGTGTGTGTGTGTGTGTGTGTGTGTGTGTGTGTGTGTGTGTATGAGAATTCTCCTTGAGGTTATAAGGTTATATTTTTATTATAATTTCAAAGTTGTCTTAGCTTCAATGGTTACTCATAATTGGATGGTGTGTGTTGACTCACATAGATGGTCAATCAATATTTTTATCATAAATATTACAATATGTTTTTAAAGTGAGATTTTGAAATGTGTTTTTTCAATACTTGACTATTTTGAAGATAGAATGTTAACATAGATTATAACCATCTAGGTTGGATTGGAAAGGTTAAGAAATTTGTAAATAACATGTGATGAATTAGTCATTAACATTCATGAGGAAGAGAGATATGGAGCATTGCGAGTGGAAACCCCAGGTTTTGGTTTGATGCATTCATTGTTGCAATAAATACTTCTAATTATGCATTCAAACATATAAACATTTATTTAGGGTTTCCATTGTAATTTTCATTTCTTTCATAAGGGATATTCTTCCAAAAATCAATAAATTTGTTCCTTCATGTTGATAAATTAATGAAACCAAATATACGATTTATTTTAGGAATACACCCTTTGGCAATCTAAAACCATATTAGAAAATTGTCAAGGTTTGGTAAAGATATTCATTTTTAGAAAGTACCTAGGTATTCCCTTGGTTGGGAAGATTTTGAGAGAAATAAATTGAGATGAACCCCTTGTCAAGATTAGAAAAAAAGATTCATTTATTTTAGGAATACACCACTAGTCAAGTTTAGAAAAAAAAAAGCTTCATTTATTTTAGGATTATACCTTTAGTGGTGTAAAGTGACATTAAAAAATTGTTTAGTTTCAAAGTTATTTTTTTCCATGCTAAAATAATGTGCAACCACAATATAATACCGCATTGTATAACCAGATACCCCAATACAATGCACCGTGCAGAGATACAGGTATATTTAGAGGTGGAGGTCGAGGCAGAGGAGGATTTGGAAGAGGAATAGGGTCAGTAGTCTACCACAACTGTCAACAACCAGAACACTATGCAAGATGTTGTCCACTTCCACATGCGACATGTATGCATTTTTGTGTAACAGACCATGACACAGAAGACTGCCCAACATTATTTGGAAAAATACAGGAGAAAGGGAACCAAAACAATCAAAATGTCCAGTGGATTTACACAGAAGCCAAAGATGATGGGAATAATATCAACATAGTTACTCGAGGAGGAGTTAAGATGGGAGGTGATGTAGAAAAATAGGATCCCTCTCAACTCCAGTGGGTTAAGAATAACATTGAGCCACATAATCATTTTGACTCACGGAAATAAAAGGATACATTCAAGGAGGCCAGACATGAGATTATAAAAAAGAACATTGCATCTACATCAATTACACAAAAAACTTAGGATCCACCAATGTATGAGATTCCACCTTCAATAGATCACACCATCAAAGGACAACCTTCAGATAAAGTAAGTAACCTAAATACTTTCCTGCAATCATGTGTAAAGTTATTGAATGATCCATATTATATTAAATTCTTATGGAACTTGCTAGAAAGATGAAACACATAAGTAGAAGGGAAGTTATAAAAAAAGACAGTTAATCATATCCATATGAGAAGAAAAACATGTAGGGAATTTAGGTTAAATGCCAACATTGGGGATTTCAATATGGGAGATATCATACTTGATTTAGGATCTGAAGTGAATGTCTTACCAAAGAAGACATGACAGTGTATGGGGGAACCCACATTAGGATTTTCACCTGTCTAGTTAAAATTGGCAAATCAACATAGAGTAATACCAATTGGAAGACTTAAAGGTGTGACATTAGACTCATATGGAGTGTGCATTGTGGAAGATTTCAAATTTATAAAAATAGTGGATGGAAAAACACCCTACCCAACATTACTAGGACTCAACTGGGTATTTGATAACCAGGTTGTGATCAACCTGAACACATAGAAAATTACTTTTGAATCAAGAAAATACAGATTTATTGCCCCACTAGATCCCTCAGAAGGAGAAAGGTTTGTAGAGGGACATGTTTGGATTTGGAAGAAATAAATCAGTTATATAGGACTACCACGTGAGAAGAATATTATGTCAACCTAACTGCAGATGGGGTACTTAGCTGGATAATAATTACATCATGTGCCTCAAACTCCGAGATAGGTCTGGAAAACTAGCAATAGGGACTACATGAAGTATCCATAAGGAGGTGTGAAAAAATAGAGTCACAGTAAGGTGGGTCAGTACACAGGTAAGGGAACCTCCCACTTTTCATGGTTTTAACGACTTAGAATAAATCTTGACAAATTATGAGGAAGAAGTTTTGGAAAATCAAAGGTTGTTAGACTTGGATATTGCACTCAAGGAAACAACTAGAAGATGGTGGATCATGCACAAGGAAACGATTCAATACTGGTATCAATGAAAAAGGTTACCGTGCATTAGATTTGGTACATAATAGGGGATTAATAGATTGCAAAAATATAATGGGCATAGAATACCAGGTGAGAACATAGAGAAATGCACAACACAATGGAGGTTGACACCACTAGAATAATGGCTTAATTACTTTATCCATACATTAGAAGGGATACCAGGGAGCTGGTGCATAGATCAAGAACCACACAGAGGAACTATAGTATGGAAAGTATTACAAAAGAATTTTGTGGTAACTTTCTCATTTGAGTATAAGAACCCCAATATCGATTCATCCCTGAAGTTGATACAGGGAATGATATTTTTTGAGGAACTTGAGGTGGAAATTATTGCAGAATATCAACAACATAACAAACAGATAGTCAAGGACTTACTCTCATGGTATCATGTTGCATAGGAAGCACCAGATGAATATGATCCATGAAACATTCAGATCCCAAATATTGAAGGTGAGAGAGAAGTGGAAGGTCCATATCTAGAGTCAAAGGAATTTGTTGCACCAATTAAGGTCAAGAAAGTCAACATTGGGACAGAAGAAAACCCTAAAATGGCCAACATTGGAGACTACTGGGATGTGCAGACCCTAGAAAGGATAACAGATTTATTGTGTGAATACAATGACTCGGTGAGATGAAAGGAATAGAAGGTGAGCTAGGTGAGATGAAGATACCCCTAAAACCATATGCTAGACCTATTAGCTACAGACCTTACAGTTTGAATCCAGTCTATAAGAAAAATGTGAAAGAGGAACTTGACTGAATGCTAGAAGCTAGTATCATAGAGATAGTGGAAGAATCCAAATAGATCAGTCCCATGGTAGTTCAGGAAAGTAAATAAGGGGGAATAAGAATTTGTGTAGATATAAGGAAATTGAATGATGCTTTATTACATGATCCTTTCCCTACCCCTTTTACTGATAAGGTCTTATAGAATGTGGGAGGCCATGAAGCATATTCATTCACAAATGGATTCATAGGTTATCACCAAATTAAAATAGCTCAAGAGGATAGGCATAAGACTGCATTTGTTATAGAATGGGGATCCTATCAGTATACAGTTGTGCCCTTTGGATTGAAGAATGCACTAACTATATTTTCAAGGGTGGTGATAGCTTCTTTTAAAGATTTCATACATAAAAAATTAGAAGTATATATGGATGGCTGAACTGTTTTTAGGCTTTTGAAAGATCATGTAGAAGTCTTAAGACTCATGTTGGACAAGTGTAGGCAATGTCAGATTTCATTAAACATCAAGAAATGTATCTTCAACACACCTTTTGGGATATTTTTAGGACATGTGGTATGCACACAAGGGTTATTGGTTGACCCTGCCAAGATTGTTGTAATTGTGAACTTACCACCATTGAATTTAGTGCGCTATTTAAGAGCCACACTTGGACATACAGGGTACTACATGAAGTTTATCAAGGGGTATGCACACATTACTGCGACGATGGAAAATTTGTTGAATAACGACACCAAATTTTAGTGGAATGAGGATTGTTAGTAGGGATTGGATACTTTGAAGGAAAAGATGGTGAAAGAACCTATTTTAGTTTTTCCTGATTGAGAACAAACATTTCATGTGCACATAGATGCATCAACGATAACACTTGGAGAAATTTTGGCGCAGTTAGGAGTAGGTGACTTAGATCATCCTATAGCCTTTGAAAACATGAATGTATCATAACCATAGCAGAATTACAACACAATAGAAAGATAAGGTCTATCCATGGTGTATGCACTACAAAAATTCAGACGTTACTTATTGGGAAAGAAATTTAAAATGTTCACAGATCATTCTTCCCTCAAATATCTAGTCAACAAGCTAGTGTTGAGGGGAAGGATCTGTAGATGGATGTTATTGTTCCAGGAATTTGATTTTGAAATAATAGTTAAACCAGGGAAGTTGAATGCAAGACCAGATCACTTATCAAGGATAACCAATGGAGAAGAACTTACTAACTTAGAATACAACTTCCCTGATGTACAATTCTTTTCAATACATATAGTTGATGATTACTTTGTTTATATCATTGAATTATTGAGTATAGGATTTGTGCCAAAGGAGTTTAGTACCGCGTAGAAGAAAAACCTCGTGGTCAGAGCTGTAGACTATCAACTAATTGCAAGTCATTTATACAAACTGGGTGTGAATAACATTTTCAGAAGGTGTGTGATGGAACATGAATGACCCATGGTTCTAGTAAAATCTCATGAAGGAATAAATGGAGGAAACTATATGGGAAAAGATATCATGCAGAAGGTATTGTGTACAATTTTATGGTGGCCAATAGTTCATAAGGATGCAAAAGAATATTTCCAAAACTATGATGTATGTTAGAGAGTTGGGAAACCCAATAGGAGGGATGAGATGCCCCTAAGACCCTAAGTAACTCTTCTGGTATTTGAAAAGTGGGCAATATATTTTTTCGGACCTATTAATCCACAAACAATAAGGTGAAGAGAAAGATACATCATTAATATGAAAAAATATTTAACCATATGGGAAAAATCAACACCGGTCAAGGATTGCAGCGCAGACACAACAACACACTTCTTATTTGAGCAGATGATTACAATATTCAGAAGTCCCATGATTTTGATGAGTGACCAAGGCACCCATTTTATTAATAGTACCATCCAGGCTATGAATGAGGAGTTGAAGAGTACACCATATCATCCTCAGGAAAATGGGACCGTAAAAGCTTTCAACAAGATTTTGGAGAATGCCTTGACAAATATTTGTAATGTGAATAGAGATGATTGGGATTTAAAAATACGAGCAGTATTATGGGCATACATGACTACATGCAATAAGTTGATAGGACAGACACCATTCATATTGGTGTATGGAAAAGAAGCAGCGGTTCCATTAGAATTTTTAGTACCTAGTCTGCGTGTGGAAGCAATTACAAATATGCTAGAAAGAGGCGCGGTACAAGAAAGGTTAAATCAACTAATGGAACTGGAAGAAGATAGGATTCTGGAAGGATTCTACCAATAGGTGCAAAAAGAAAGGGACAAATCCTGGAATGACAAACACATTAAGAATAAGAGTTCTTAGGAGGGAGATCTTGTTCTCCCCTATGACAATAATTTTTTGCAACATCATGGTAAGTTCAGAATGCATTGACTAAGGCCATATGAAGTAAAGCATGCCACATATGGATGGTCTATGCAGCTAAAGGACTTGAAAGGAGCATAAATGAAAGGAATGGTGAATGGTAGTTGACTGAAACTATATAGGGACAATGGACCTACTAACTCTCAGTAGTTGCATCATAGTAAGGAATCCATGTGTATAGTGTACTATGGTAGATATTAGGAAAGACAACTTATAAAAAGACATAAAAAATAGAAAAATGAAGAGAAAAATAGAAAAATAAAAAAAGAGGTAATCAGGAGGAAGAAGTGATTCAGGAATGACATCACACAACAACAGGTGCGAAAAAATTCAGAATACTGAGCAAGAAAATTGCACACTATGCAAATGACTAGAAAAAGTGAAAAATACGGTAGAACATTAATGATCGGGTATATAAAAAGGGGAAATCAAGGGAAATTTTGACACTTAGTGAATTTTGAACGAACATAGAGATGAAGAGTACAACCTAGGCAAAATTGTGTGAAGAGGATAGTGATTAACCACTCAACATACAACATGACACCTCTAAAGGTTGGTATCCCAAGGCAATATACTAGGGTTACTCGACAAAACAAAAGAAGAGAGGAAAGAATGAAAGAACCCAAGAATATTGTAGAATTAGAAGATGTCACAACCTCAGTGACAAAATTGATCATCCTGAATAAGGTAGAGGAAAAAAAATCGATGTCTACACATTTCGAAAGGGGTCAGAGTTTCGAAAACCACAATGGAAACACAAACCCTAACCTAGAAAATCTTGCAGAACCTTAGGGGGTGAAGGGGAAACAACGAGGACCTTTCGAAGAGGAGGTGTTGGTTGGGGATATTACAAACCAGCCAAAGACAGAAAGAGAGGAAGAATACATGACCGAAACAACGACATAAGTCCATCCAACAATTGACTAGAAAAGAAAGGCGACAGATGCAGCAGAGATCACACTCTTATACATCCTGGATGTCATGGTCACAGTGGAGGATATGTTGGGAAAGGTTCCAAAGATAAGATACTCCTAACATGATGTTCGATACACAGTAAATTTTCCATAACTTGCGAAGGAAACAAGGGAGATGGGACCCCTAGGAAGAACCATCTTGGAGCCCACGCAGTGGATTACAGGGTTGTATAATTCAGGAATCATGAATCTGTTGGATATATTGCACTTCAGGTTTGGTAATAATGTGGGACTACGTGTCAAACAATTATTAGCTAGGGTACATGGAGTTATCTTGTGGATGGATAGCCACTCCCCATTGATGTGGCGTTGATTTCCAATATTACAGGATTTACCACTATTTGTGCACAACCCGAAGAGTACATGGAGAATAAATCACAAGAAAAGGAAATTGTTGAGATAGTGAAAGTGCAATTTGGAAATAACATGGGGAATCGGGGAATAGTCATCAAAGACATCAATGATGTCATGACAAGGTTCACCAACAAGCTAATTGATTGAAAATTGTTGAGGAACTATATGAAGGAAGAGGCCCCAGTAGGGGTCATAGCAGTAGCCACGAAATGTGCAAAAGGAGTAATGTTTAGTTGGGAGTCCTATCTACTAAATCTTCTTTTTGATTGACTGCAGGGATGCAAAGGAACCAAAGTTCTCAACATTTGTAGACAGGAAGGGGAAGTGCTACAGAATGAGATATGAAACCCTTTGGAAATATAAGGACACCAAGAATCAAGAAGCAAATAGCGTAGTGTTTTCCATGTTTTTGGAATACATGCAACAAAAAACGACAAATGTGTGGAGGATTCCTGTTGAGGTGGTCCAAGAGAACGTAGGGATTGTCAGGTTTGAGTCATCCAAATATTACATGGAGAATAAATCACAAGAAAAGGAAATTGTTGAGATAGTGAAAGTGCAATTTGGAAATAACATGGGGAATCGGGGAATAGTCATCAAAGACATCAATGATGTCATGACAAGGTTCACCAACAAGCTAATTGATTGAAAATTGTTGAGGAACTATATCAAGGAAGAGGCCCCAGTAGGGGTCATAGAAGTAGCCACGAAATGCGCAAAAGGAGTAATGTTTAGCTGGGAGTCCTATCTACTAAATCTGTTTTTGATTGACTGTAGGGATGCAAAGGAACCAAAGTTCTCAACGTTTGTAGACAGGAAGGGGAAGTGCTACAGAATGAGATATGAAACCCTTTGGAAATATAAGGACACCAAGAATCAAGAAGCAAATAGCGTAGTGTTTGCCATGTTTTTGGAATACATGCAACAAAAAACGACAAATGTGTGGAGGATTCCTGTTGAGGTGGTCCAAGAGAACATAGGGATTGTCAGGTTTGAGTCATCCAAATATTACATGCGGATCTAGGAGACAAAGGACCCGAAGAAAACATGGTTGGAGATGCATTACTATGTATCAAGGGAAAAGGTCGATTGGATTGTCAAAGACTATCCCGTGTAGGGGAAGGTGTCACAAGCAAAGAAAGAATCCAAACCCAAGGAGTAAGTAGAGGCAGAAACATCGAAAAAGAAAAGTAGTCCAGCTGACAACACGAGAAAAGTTGTAGAGCACGCTCAAGCGTTAGGAAGAAGTGCAACAACAAAAAATCCTAGGAAGAAAGAAACAATGTCAAGGGAAAAAGTACAAGGCGATGAAAAGAATGGAGAAACCTCTAGGCCCGAAGAGGAGGATTCATAGAAGAAGAAGATTGGGGCACAACCCTCACATATGAAGAGAACTACAATGCAAGAGGAGGAAATCCGAAAGAAAATGAAATACCATAATAAGCCTCCAGTATCACAATTACATAGGACAATGTCAAGCTAGTGGGAGACAAAGTCTAAGATAGGGGAGAAGATGTCATATGTACAATAGAGGTGTAAAGTGAGGAGATCATGGCTAATTTGGTGGAATTCCATAATACTCTAAAAAGGCTACAGATTCATACAACGCAACAATTTATAGCGCAACAGAACGATAAGACATAGCAAGCACCTGCGCAGAAGGAACGAGAAGAAACAATCCAAATAGTGGTGTAGGGCATCGACACCTTGTAGGCCACATGGTAGATGATGAGAGTTGATGAGGAGAAAACAAAAAATCCAGTTGGGGACATAGACCAACTTGTGTTGGTTATGGTGTAGATACCTACAAAGTTGTTATATGGACTACAAGCAAGTGTGATTCAAGAAGTCCAATCTAGAGCCCATGCAGATGCCACCAAATTGGAAGTTGGTAGGGAGGTTGTAGAAGTGATACAAATTACATATGATCAGTTGACCATGGAGAAGGAGGAGGAGAAAATGCGAACAAACAAATTGGAAAATGTCATGACAAAAATCTATAACAACATCTCAGACTACGCGCGAGAGCCAGCAGTCACACCAAAAAGAAAGTTTCAAAGGATTGTGCAGCTCATGGAGAAATACCAACAGAAGATCATAGATCTCACTGAAATATTGACTCCTACAACACCTCCGGAAGTCAGATATCAAAGAGAATAGGAGGCTACTGCAGACATCGACAACCTTGTGCAGGAAGCTAACAAAGTGTAAGAACTATACGAAAATACTTCCCAAATTTGGACCAACATGGAAGAAGATAATAAAATACAATAACTAGACCAAAATTAGGATAAGATAATGACCGACATTCAAGATTTAAAGAAACAACAGAAGGCCATGGTCATCCTAGAGAGGATGAAGAGTGTGAAGGATATGAAGAACATATAGGAAGCATTGAAGGTTGCATGGGTGGACAAGCAAGAAAGATAGGCTCAACTGGAGCCACTACAGGAGGAAGCAGAGGGGATGATAGAAAAACTACAAGCAGAGAAGGGGAATATAGATAAAATACATGAAAAATGTAGAGTAGTGTTGGTAGAACACATTACAGTGCAAAATGTGGAAAAGTTGGCAGAGAAGAGCACATAGGTTAAAGAGACAATCACTCAATTGGCAAAGGTGTTTCAAGAGTTGCGGCTAGCCATCCAAAATGTCAACTAAGGCTGAGTGGCTCGGGATGAGTCACATGTCAGTGTTGGGGGCCTATTGGCGTAGGCCTGTTTTGGAGAGAAAATCCTATTTTTGGGCGCAGGCCTATTTTTGGAAAGAAAAAGCGTATTTTTGGAGCATGTGCCATATGTGGTAGAAAATAAGCATGCATAAAATGAAGGGAAATCAACATGTGAAAGAAGAAGGAAAAGCAGCATAGCATGCATGTAGACAAACCTAGACATGGTAGGGTTAGGGTTTTTCATATGAATGTAATGGTTATAAGCCAATAGAATAGTACAAATAAATGTCTAGGAGGTCTAGTAGAGGTTGGCCGTTGGTTGATTGGTCAAGGAGAGAATAGTTTGTGTCTGAATAAGCTAGTTTTTTAGGGTTAGGTCACGGGATTTGGAGCTTGGTGTGGTATATTCCACCTCACAAAGGGTACTTACCCTCTTTTTTTATTGTTAACCTAAAGAATGTAATGTGTGCAATGTTGATTTTGAAGAAAGATGAATAAAAGAGCATAAGAGACAAATCTTTTTGGACGTAGCCCCAGTGGGGTGAACCACGATAAATATATTGTGTTTATGTGTGTGAATGGTTGGTTTACTATTATGTTTTTTATCATTGAAATAATGAATGGTTAACTTAGATTATGACAACATGCATGAACAATTTGATTAATGAATGAATACTAGATTTAGATTAATGGATAATAATGTTAATGCATGAGGAAAAGGAGAAGAATACAGTCTCAATCCCTTCCCTGACTATCGACACATGAGTTGTGCAATCCCCCATAAGTTATCCTGGGTGAGACTGTGTTGTGCACTCTGTGCGCAACATTTCCTTCTGGTTTACTAGGAGGGATGATAGTTTGAGGGTTTTGTTGGAAACCTTTGAGATCAAAACCTGGGTCAACCCAAGCATCCAATACTTACCATCATTGTACTTAGGAGAGTATCTAAAAGAGAAAACATAGTTACCAACTTAACGAGAACTCTATAGAGTTCTCATTTTTGGGGGGGTCAAGGTTTTTAACCCATTTTTAAAAATGGTGCTACCGGTAGCACCCCCCTTCATTTTTAGGTGGGTTTTTGATATTTTAAATTTTTTGATACATAAGGTTTTTGCTTTGTTTTTTTAAATGTTCGTTTTTTCATTTATTTTCAAATTGTTCAATTTGTATTTTTTTTTCTTTTTTCTCAACCATGTTTTTTCATTTAGTTTCAAACTTTTCTATTGGTTTTTTTGGTTTGTTTTTTATTCAATCATGTTTTTAACCATACTTTCATGCTTCATCCAATGTTAAAAATGTTGTACACTGTTTATTTTTTTGAAATTAAGATTTTTCAAATAATTATCTATCCTTAATTAAGTTATGGTTCCATACATTTTAAATGTAGTGGAAAATATCATTTTTAACACATTCTTTTTACCTTACTTCAATACATAGAAAATAATTGTAGTTAAATAACACTATTTTTAAATATTTAGAAAAAAAATATAATTCATTTTTTTTATCAATTAAAAACTAAAATAAATAAGAAAACAAACGAAATGAAATTTAAAAAACAAAAACATTTTAAAAGTAAATTTATATGAGAAAAAACCATTGAA
>ML793276.1:153976-176776 GCA_009831015.1 Picea engelmannii | reverse complement strand
AAAAAAAAAAAAAAAAAAATTACACAAAAAAAATCATAAATATCTTAAAAAAACATAAAGATATTTTATAATAACATTGTTATATTATAACAATGTTATAATATATAACATAACTCGTTTTATAATGAAAGTACAAATTCAATAACTAAAAATTGTAATTCCAAAATATTTTTATAGTTAAATTTGGAAAAATTCACATCTTAAAACATTTAAACCTTTATATTTTTAAAAAATATAGAATTATAAAAATAAGAAAAAAAAAAAAATTGTGTAATGTACGGTAGTAGGGTATAGGGAAAAAGTCCACGATTCGTATTCAAAATTATGAGATGTTACTGTCAAAAAAAGGGATGGTTTTTGCATTTATATCAATTAAATACTTATATCATTGGATAAGGATGAGTGAAACTTCTTATTTTATTTTACCATGATATAAAAAATTAATTATCCATTTTAGTGATGAATAAAGTTGGTGGAATGTATGCGAATTGGATAAGAGAAAATATTTTTTTGTATTCTATTAAAAAATGTGTGAAATGTTATTGTAAAAAAATATGTGTTTTTACATTTTAAATAAAAAATAAATAAATATGATTGGATAAGGATACGTGGAATATTTTATGATGTATTATGTATCTACAACTTAACTTAGGATAATATAAAAATATTTGTATCCATCTTAGAGAGGGGTCACACTGTTGAAATAATGTTTTTTTAGTCCACGGAACCTGGGGGTGATGCCCGGCATAGCCCCAGCCTCATGCGGGCCTGGCCCAGGTCCAATAGATGCCCATGGGACTTGGGGCCAGGCCACAAGGGGTTGGGGCGATGCCGGGCATCGCCCCCAGGTCCCGTGGACTCAAAAACACATTATTTCAACATGGTGACCCCTCTCTAAGATGGATAAAAATATATTTATATTATCCAAAATTAATTTGTATACACACAATATATCATAAAATATTTCACACATTCTTATCCAATCATATTAATTTATTTTTTAATTAAAATCTAAAAAACATATTTATTTTTACAATAACATCTCATAATTATTTTTTTTATAGAATACAAGAACTTATTTTATCTTATCCAACTCGCATACATTCCACCATATTAATTCTCCAGAATATTATTTAATTGTACAGAGTCAATGAAGGGAATTTAAAGCTTGTAAATATCAACCAACAAATAATTTCAATATAATTATGTTATAATTAAAAAATCTGTAACATATATTTTTCTTTGAAAACACGGAATTTGAAAAATCAATTATATTATACTTAAGCAATACACTAATCTACATTAAATGTGAATAAATATATGAAATAATAAAATATTATATCAAAGACCTAGCATTATAACATTCTTATATTATTAACCTATTATCAAAAAAACAATTAAATAAATTTGTACTTCAATTAATATTGGTGTTTTTTTAATTTTTTTATATATTTTATTAAACTTTGATTATTTTTTTTTCTATTTTTTTTTTTTTTTAATTTTAAAGGGATTTTTTGCTATTCTTTTTAACAAACAAAAAAAAAGTATTTTTTTTTAAATTATTGTTTTTGGGGGAAATTTTATATTTTTTATATTTTTTCTTTGTTTTTCAAAATTTTGTTAGCTCATAAAATTTCTTAGGTCATATGTTTTGAATATGGTCAATATAACAATACTTTTAAGAAATTATTTATGTTTCATTCAATGTAACTTGTATTTATTGTTTTATTATTGAAAGTAAAAAATTATTAAAAATTGACGTTGAATTTTTAAAGTATATTGTGATATTTTCATGGCATTATGTATTACCTTGTGCTTTGCGTGATAATAACATTTTAAAAGTAAACATTTAAGGGTTTCTTTTATGATTTTGTTTAGAGTTTTTTTACCACATTATAAAAATGTGTCATTTTCTCCTACCATGAGAGGTCACTTGGGCGTGCGAGAGCTTCTTTCCTCAAGGGAAACAAGGTCTAGACCCAACTCTTTGTACTCTGACCTCGTTGGGGACATGCATTAAGACGACGAGCAAACCGCTTTGATACCACTGATCCGGACTTTATAGGAAGAATGAAATGAATACAGATTATTAACAGGTTCTTAACACAAAATAATAGAGATACGGTAAAATTGGTTTTCTATTCAAGAAAGAAATAAGTTGAAACTATAAAATGCATCGGAAACAAGCTTGTTGGAATGGTGGCGACTTATCTCTGAGAAGAGATGTGACTACAGTGCGCATTCACAAGAAGAAAGTTACAATGAGGCTCTGAAGGCCTTTTTACAATAATCAAGAATTCCAAAAACCCTAGACATCCAAAAACCTAACCCTAGGAGATGAAGCGCCAAAAGTCATGTGGGCCCCATTTGGGTAAGTTACTACATCAACTTCCCGGGGTCGTAACGTTTGCATACGATCTTCGTTTTAGGCGTGTGATAGCCCGTTGGAAAGGTATCACCAAGGAGATTCATTTTGGGGGCTCAATCATGCCTTTGACTATCATTGAGGGGCTCGATCCCAAAAAACCTTCATTTAGGCCCTCAAAATGGCCTTGGAAGTTAAAATTGCTAGAAATAGTAAATTGCCAAAATTGTCAGAAAATTGTTTTGAGCCAGTTGGAAAAGGTGGGTGGCCACCGATATCCATCTAGATCATGAGGTCATGAATTAAATATTGGATTAAATATTAATATAAATATTTTAATATAAAAATATTTATATTAATAATAATAAACCATTTTCCATTTTTCTAAGGGCTTTGGGCATATGAGACTCATCACATGACTTTGTGGATAGGATAAGGGAGATTAAGATTAATAAAAGGAATATTTTTAATTTTCAACGGGAATATGATAATAAGGGTAAAAATGAATGAAGTGATGGGACCAAGGAATTTAGATAAGCATTAAGGCTAGATATAGGTTTGGGATATTTGTCAATTTTGATTCATGGAGGACATGACTATTTTGGATGATTAGTCGAGTGAAGGGTTTAGGTGGTGGGAGCTTGATGGAGCTGGTGAAAAAGTTTTAAAATCTGAGTGGAAGGATAGCACAAGGGCAAGATGCTTTGGAAAAATTAATACAAATTATCATGTGATAACACCGCTCCATCCTAACTTTTCTATATTATATATGCAATGTTGACTTATCATTTGTCACTTTGATCAATTGTGTTGGTGTGGAATCCGTGCAGAAATGTATATCCCTTGTAACGCTTATCTGCAAACCCTTTAATACATTCATCAACAATTGCAACAAGACTAAGTCAATGTTACTTAGTGCTTGTGCTTTCTCCTACATCTTTGTCAATGGGAACTCTAATGCTCCTACTGATAACTTCATTACTCTGCTCTCTCCTGATTTTTCTAATGGGTGATATTTCATCAATTTCATCTCTATGGTCTTCACCATACTATCTGTATGTTATTGTTATCCTAGCATTATCCTAGTTCTCTCCAAAATCTGTCGTAGTGTGGAAATCCATGCTTGCAAGTTCGAGTTCATTTCTTCTTTCTTTTTTGTCGTTCATTCAAAAGTATCCTCAACAACCTCCTTGATTGGATATGTGATCTTTTCTAATTCATCATCTATTAGTTCTTGAATGGTTGTTTCCCTCACAACTTTCCTCTTCTTGTGCTATTGGATTGCTTTCCCCTTGTCTATGTATTCCCTCTTTTCTCATGACTGTGTTATAGTATTTTGTGTGTCACTTGCGCCATTTCCATGGTTTCACTGTCCTTCATATTCTTCATCATATCCTACTTCTTGTGTCTTTTGTTTCTCAGTTTCTGTCGTTGGGATCTTCCACTCAGCATCCCAATCTTCCATAATATGTCCCATTTCTTCTTTAGTCACCATGTATCTCATGGTCAGTCGTTCCTAAGTTGGGTCCCTCTTCGCTTGAATGTACATATAATGGATTCCTTCCCTAAGACGTGCAACTTCCTTGTACACATATACCACCTACGGTAATATGTGCGGTGTATATTAGATGCATTTCTGAATTACCTCCTTGTAGATGTAAAAAATGATGTTGTTATCCAACTTTCTCTCCTTGTGTACAGTATTCCACAAGTTCATGTATCTTGTAGAAAAACATAGTTTGTTCATTGTAGCACACCTTTTATGATACTAACCACTTTGTACATAACTCATACAAATGTTATACAATCCACATGCATTTAAACAAATAAACACATTGAAGTTCAGAGTAAAACATATTATCTACTGCTATAATTAACAATCCATAGTGTTTCATAATAATTCATATACACAAAGGAAATCATGATAATATAACCAACACAACCCTGCAAAACATGATTAAGGAATAATCAGATACTTATCTTTTAACAGTGGTAGATTCCACCAACCAAGTGTAGGCCTTCCACGAACCTCCCAGCCTTAGACCACACTGCTCATCAGCTCAGCAGTGGGTCACCCCCGAGCTGGGACTAAGCTCCACCCCAAGGCAAGGAATCCTAGGCTAGGCTGAGGTTACAGGGAAAACAACACATAAAAATCTGGAAGGATTCTTCCCAGGATGCCATCTTACGCCCACTACTATTAGACTCTCATTCCCCACATGCTTGTTCCACCCGGGAGTATACACCTTCACAAGCACAGTCCATCGGTGCTAACCTCCCTCTCTAGGTCTCGGAAACAGGCCGGATCAGGAAGTCTCAGAGCCTAAAGCTGGTGTTGGACACTCTCTGGAAGAAACCTCTTCCAACAACATCAACCTCCCTCACCTAGAGAGAGATCACACATAGGCTCAATCACAACTCGTGCTGGCCATCAAGCCACGCACAATCTAGCTCTGTGTGGTTACCATAGCCAAATGAAAATACAAACACGGCCTCTCAAATAGGCTCAACAATGGCTCGAGGCCTCACAGTGATGGTTCACAGGAATGCGTGATGAGTAACTCCTGCAGGGGTCGACACAGACTCCACGACTCAGAACGAAGGGTATTGGCTCTTCAGAAAAAACACAGGCTTTTTCCCCGTTTCAGAATTGCATGAGGGTCTCTTGCAGAGGTCACACGGTTCATGCTCAGGACAGTCCAGGGTCGAATGGAGGAGAGAGAGCCTTCACGGCTTATCTCGTCTGTTTTATTTGCATGCATTAGGGTGGACACTTGTCACCCTTGAAACTGCATCCGTTCCTCGGCATGCATCACCTTTCTTATGGTTAGGAACTTAGGATAAAACATAAATGGCACATGTTCTTTTGGAATAATAGTAAAATATTATTCCCAGGCTTAAGCCCCCTAGGCTTAGCCCCTAGGCTCAACACTTAGCCCCTTTTCCCACCTTCCAGCCCCTAATTCCTTGTCCACTCTATGGATGCTTAGTCCCCCTTCACTCATTCATCGTGGTCGGTCTGCACATGGCGTTGTTTATGTTTTATTAATTGTTCTGCGTGATTACATATACAACAACAAGCTTCTGGCCTTCAACACTCAGGATCCCTGGCCTGACAAAACATAAGCCTCCAACTTATAAAAACTTGGCTCACCAGCCTATAAAACATAATTACAATTCCTTTCAAGACATGGTTTACAACGGGGTTCGGCCTTGGGGACACTACAATCCCCCTCCCCTTATTTGTGCACTATCCTCAGTGCAACTTTACACAACATCTGCAAGATTTTCAAAAAATTTCAAAAAGATGCGAGTACTCTGCCAGCATAACATCTGCATGCTCCCATGTCGCATCCTCAGGACCTTACCAGGTCCACTGGACCTTTACAAGATCTATGACTCGATTCTGGAGCTGTTTGCTTTTCCTGTCCAATATGCGCATGGGATGCACTTGCAGGACACCCTCTGGTTCCACCTGAATCACATTCCAATCGATAACATGATTAGCATCAGGTACATATTTCTTAAGCAGTGAAACATGAAACACATTATGTACAGTCATAGATGTAGGTAATGCAAGCATGTATGCAACCGGCCCAATCCTTTCCAGGATCTCAAATGGCCCACAAAATCTTGCTGCCAACTTGGCGTAACTTCCCAGCTTTAGGGAACTCCTGTTGGTTTTCACTTTCAGGAAAACATGGTCACCCACTTTGAATTCTCTATGGGTTATCAGCGTAACTTTTCTGCCTGTCCTGGGCAGCTTTTAGATTATGTTTAATTTTTATCATTTGATCTTCCATCTCTTTGAGTAGATCAAGCCCAACTACTGCTCTGTCAGCTGGATTATCCCAGATCACTGGAGTGTTGCACTTTCTTCCATAAAGTTCTTCGAATGGGCTCATCTTCAATGATGCATGATACCCATTACTGTAGGCGAATTCTACCAAATGGAGATAGTCTTCCCACCTTGATGGTTTATCCATCACATACATTCTCAGCATGTCTTATATTACTCTGTTCACTCTCTCTGTCTGTCCATTAGACTCAGGATGATATGTTGTGCTAAAGTTTAGATTCATTCTAAATCCTTTGAACAATCCTTTCCAGAAATTCGAAATGAATTTCGGGTCTCTATCAGTCACAATTGTCTTAGGAATTCCATGCAAGCGTGCAACTTCTTTTAAGAAGATATCAGCAACATTTGTTGCCCTGTGGGTGGCTTTTAATGGAATAAAATGGGCAGCTTTAGTAAGCTTGTCCACCACCGCCATGATTGAATCATGTTGCTTGCTTGTTCTGGGCAATCCTGTGATAAAATCCATTGTTACCATGTCCCATTTCCATTCAGGAATAGGTAAAGGTTGTAGAAACCCTACTGGGTGCCTATGATCGGCCTTAACCTTTTGGCACTCCATACATCTGGAGATGTATTCAGCGATTTCTTTCTTCAAACATAGCCAAAAGTAATGGCTTTTGATTGTTGCCATAGTCTTCTGATATCCAGGATGTCCATCATAAGCCATGTTATGCATCTCCTTTAGAATTTCCAGCTTCAATTCTCGGATATTGGGTACATACACTTTGTTTTTATACAGAAGTAAACCATCATCTCCCAAGGTGTAACTTTTCTTGGTCTGTGGTCCCTCACACTGGTGTAGGTTTGCTACAAGACTTTTGTACTGCAAATCAGTATTTGCAACTTCCAAAATTTTGTCTTTCATCTCAGTCCTGTACATGCTAATGGTTGTAGCATGTAATTTGTGCACTTTTCTGTTGAGTGCATCAGCCACCTTATTTTATTTCCCTTTGATATGCTTGATATCAAAGTCATATTCGCACTGAAACTCCAGCCATCTGATTTCCCTAGAATTTAAGGTCGGCTGATAAAATAAATACTTCAGACCGTTATGGTCTGTTCTTAACTCGAATCTCTTGCCCATGAGGTAATGTCTCCATTTCCTCAAGGTGTGGACGATTGTTGCCAGCTCTAAATCGTGAGTGGCATAATTCTTCTCATGTTCCTTCAACTTTTGGGATTCATAACAAACTACAAATCCCTCTTGGCTGAGAACTCCTCCCAGCCCCTCCTTACATGCATCTGTGCACACTACGTAATCCTTGTTTGGATATTCAATCTTCAGGATTGGAGCACTAGTTAGCAGCTACTTCAATCGTTGGAAGCTGCTCTCACATTGTTCAGTCCACTGGACCTTCTTCTCCTTCCTTTGCAAGGAAGTGATAGAATGAGCTATCTTCGAGAATCCATCTATGAACCTCCTATAGTAGCCCGCCAGACCCATAAAAGATCTAACTTCTACCACATTCCTTAGTGTTGGCCATTCTCGAATGGCCTGTACCTTCTCAGGATCCACAGCGATCCCTTCTTCAGATATAATGTGTCCCAAGTAATGGATCTGCCTTTGGTAAAAAGAGCACTTGCTCAGCTTTGCGTACAGCTAGTGTTCTCTCAACACTTACAACACCATTCTCAGGTGTTGCTCATGTTCTTCCTCTGTCTTGGAATACACTAGGACATCGTCCAGGAATACTATGACAAACTTGTCCAAATAATTTATGAACACTCCGTTCATTAAACACATGAAAACAACAGGCCCGTTGTATAGCCCAAACGACACCACCATGAACTCATAATGGTTGTACCTTGTTCTGAAGGTGGTCTTGTTGATGTCCTCATCCTTTATTCTCACTTGGTGATATCCATATCAGAGATCTATTTTTGAAAATATTTTTGCATCCTTCAACTGATCAAAAAGATCATCAATCCTTGGCAGAGGATACTTGTTCTTGATAGTGACCTTATTCAACTGCCAAAAATCAATGCACAACCTCAACGTCCCATCTTTCTTCTTCATGAATAGGACTGGGGCTCCCCAAGGTGACACATTGGGGTGAATGTAACCTTTCTTTAGTAGCTCTTCGAGCTGCAATTGTAACTTTTTCAGCTCTGGCGTACTCATTTTGTAAGGAGCCTTTGAAACTGGAGCTGCTCCAGGCATCAAATTTATAGAAAAATCGATGTCCCTCTTCGGAGGTAGTCCAGGTACCTCCTGAAATATGTCCTTGAATTATTTGAGTACTTTGTGGTCTTCCAGATTCGATACTACATCTCGGGATGCTTCTTCCACCCGAGCTACAAATAATTGACAACCTTTTCGGTAACATTTCTTCAGCTGCATGGATGAGATTTCTCTCACAGCCACGGCTCTGGGAATTCCTTGGAATGTTACCTGATTTCCCTCTTCATTCAGGCATGTGAACCTCTTGTTACGACAATCCAGAAGGGCATGGTGTTGGTCCAACCAGTCCATCCCAATTAAGAAATCGTATGAGCCTAAAGGCAGAATGTTCAATTCATCCTTAGTGCTCATTCCTTTCATGTCCACTGAACATGACTTAACCAATTTAGTGACCTTCCTCTTGGTCCTTGTGGCCAACTGCAATAACCAAGACTTCTCATGTTTTCTTCTCATTAGATGCAAACTTTCCACCACTCTAGGATCTACATAACTATGGCTAGTCCCTTAATCAATTAAAATAACAAGTGGTCGGTTGTTGATCGTACCTTCCACTTCAATCATATGAGATTGAAATTCTTCTTGCTTGTTGTCCAGGGCTGCATAGATCCTCGGCATTTTGGTGCCCATATTCCCCACTGTTTCATCTTGCTGAACAGTATGTACAGCTCTCTCTTTACCATTTTTATGGGGACAATCTCTATACTTGTGGTTTCCTTGACAACCCCAACACTGAATGGGAATCTGCCTCTGTCTTTGTGCTCCCTCTTTAGTCATTCTCGGCTCTCTAACTGATGGCTGTCCCTGAAGACTGTTTCTGAAAAAGGAAGGCTTGTTTCCCTTCTGCCTTTGTTCCTTCTTAAACTTCCTCTGATCATTCCAAACCTTCTGAAGGATGGGCCTTTCTCCTTGTTGTTCATACAAGCATTTATCCTTTCTTATGGTTTCTTCCATGGTCTTAGGATCATCATATTGAATCTTGTCACTCATGGAAGGTGGCAGTCCACTCAGATATCTCTGAATCTTGACAGCCTCATCTTTGATGAATGGAACATACTTCAGTAGTTCTAGGAAATTTCGTTCATACTCATCAATGGTCATACTGCCCAACTTGAGTTTGAAGAAATCCTTCATCTTTCTATCATAGTATCTTTTAGTCAGGTATTTCTTCTTGAAATACCTCTTAAATTCCTTCCAAGTGACCTCTCTCTCTCTGATGTGTTGCACCTATACAAACTGATCCCACCACATGGATGCTTTTCCTTTCAGTTGGTACATTGCAATTCTTCCTTCTGCATGGGCGGAATAATTCTGCAGTTGGAAGTATTTTTCATGCCAAGCAACCAGGTCTCGGCATCTTCCTCCTTCTTATGTTCTCCATCAAATGTTGGAGGCTTAATCTTGTTCATCTCTCCCTTCAATTCCTCTTTTCCAGATTTTCGATGTTTTCTGGTAGGGGACAGGCTTGAACTACTGTGTGTCTTCCTGTCAGAATGTCTTTGGGAGCGAATAAGATGTCGACTACCACTCCTCGACCTACTTCTTCTCCCATGGTTTCTGCGACTCTCTGTCGTACTTGAGTCTCTTCCCTTCTCAAGTTTCTTCTCTATTCTTTCCAGGCTCTTCAAAAATTTTAAGTTTAATTCACCCTGCCGATCCTGACTTTCATGAGATTTTGACTATCATCTCGGCGAGCCTTGGCCTCTCTTTGCAATCCTTCAATGATTTTAATTATGTGTCCTTCCTTATCCTTTTCTTTTCCATGCCCATTGGAGTTCAATCCCTTGACTCCCAGGTTGACATCATTTCCTTCCTGTTCGTCTTATGTTTCTGGGGTAATCTGCACTTTTTCCCACTCCATACTCGACGTTGGTTAACTGGAGTCCTGACCTTCGTTGAACTCTGCACACACACTGTGCAATTAAATTAGAAGTTTTTCAGGCCATTACTCCTTCCGGAACAATCCATAACATTTATAAGCCAATACGAACAAGAATGAAAGACATTTTGATTCAAATAAGTTTTCTGAGCTCTCGTTCAGTTCTGCAATTTTTCGTGTTTTCGAAACTTTCATTTTTGACACTTCGGGATTTTGAGACTTCGGGTTTTGGGGTTTTGGCCCACGAGGCTTTCAAACTTGATTTCCTTTCCAACCCCCAACTTCTAAAATTCTGATTTACGTTACCCTCCGGGCTCACATAGTACAGTGGTCACCCACAACTATGGTGACACATGGCACGTTAATGAGGATCCACGTCGCTTTTTAATGACGTCATCAGTTCCACCACTCTCACTTTTCACCATTCCCATGTGACCGCGGGTCATGATCATGGTTCAAATAAATGCAGGCCTCTTTTTTTTTTGCGCCTCGGCGCTACAGTAATGTTAAACCGTTTGGTTTTACAACCCCTGAACCCCAACAGGGCTAGCGACCGACCAATAGGGACAAATCCCTACAGGGTTAGCAAATGGCCAATAGGAACAAATCCCAACAAGGATGAAGAACAACCAATGAGAACAAGCGTCGTCGCACGGTTAAGTGGAGTACAGGTGGTAGAGAGGGAAACACGACACGGTAGTCAATCATGACAGGAGGGGGCCCCACTGTACACACCATACCATTCCGGACCCCCCCGATTAAAGGAAGAATGGTAAGGGGGTTTTGGAATCTAACTGAGCACCGTTGATCAAGGTGAAATAATCTCGACCGTTCGAGAGTTGCGCATCCAATTCCAGACCCCCCCCCCATTAAAGGTAGAACAGAAAGGGGGCTCCTGAATGGAACCTCAATCGGAGATCTAGGTGGGTGGACTCTGGCCGTCCAGATCTGCTCATTACTTATCTTAATGCACATTCACGCCCTGGATTAAAGCCGACATCTCTTCCTCACATCTAACGGTCGTCATAGACCCTGAGATCCTTCGAAAGAATCTCATCTGTTCATCGGGTTTATCATCACGAGAGTCCGAACTCTCGATCACGGGACTCCCAAAATCTTGATCCCTGGTTTCCCGATGCAGTTAATCTCTCGACATGTAACCTCCGTCCATCGGACGGTTCAAATATATCCCAGGGTTTTCACCACGAAAAATCCCGAGCCCTCGTTATCAGGATTCTCGATTCCGCGATTCCCGATTTCCTGAGATGGGTAATCTCACGACACGTGGCCTCCTTCATTCGGACAGTTCAGATCTATTTCGGGGTTTCCACCATGGAAAGTCTCGATCCCTTGTTACCAGGACTCCCGATATCGCGATTCCCGATTTCTCGAAATGGGAAATCTCACGACACGTGGCCTCCGTCGTTTGGACGGTCTAGATCTATTTCGGTGCTTTCACCCCTATTCACTGGGGTTTTAACCCTCAGATATCTCCTGACAGATCCAACAGCTGTTGGGTTTTCCAGCCGAGATCTGACGGCTCAGACGGTTCCTAACTAATTCAGGATTTCACGTATCGTGATTTCCACACTCCTGTTCAATTCCAAAGGGATTTAAACCTCGTGCACACTTTCCAGATCTAACGTTCATGAGGGTTCACCTTCCCTCCCGAACAGATCCTAAAGCTCCTACACTTCTGGTGTGGAGTCCTCTCTCCCTGTGGACTTATACCACACTGGCTGCGGTTTCATAACGCCGCTATACCTCATGAGCTTAAAAACTCATCAAGTAACTACTTGACACTTTGGAGCAAACCAAAGTCGAAATTGGCCTTCCAGACCCAATTTCCCTTCGCATTCTCGGTACAAAGACCGCTCCACTGGCCCATCTAGGCTCAGTGTCGAAACCTTGGCTCTGATACCAAACTGTAGCACACCTTTTATGCTACTAACCACTTTGTACATAACTCATACAGATGTTATACAATCCACATGGATTTAAACAAATAAACACATTGAAGTTCAGAGTAAAACATATTATCTACTGCTATAATTAACAATCCATAGCATTTCATAATAATTCATATACATAGCGGAAATCATGATAATATAAGCAACACAGTCCTGCAAAACATGATTAAGGAATAATCAGATACTTATCTTTTAACAGTGGTAGATTCCACCAACCAAGTGCAGGCCTTCCACAAACCTCCCAACCTTAGACCACACTTCTCATCAGCTCGGCAGTGGGTCACCCCTGAGCTAGGACTAAGCTCCACCCCAAGGAAAGGAATCCTAGGTTAGGCTGAGGTTACAGGGAAAACAACACATAAAAATCTGGAAGGATTCTTCCCAGGATGCCATCTTACGCCCACTACTATTAGACTCTCATTCCCCACATGCATGTTCCGCCCGAGAGTATACACCTTCACAAGAACAGTCCATCAGTGCTAACCTCCCTCTCTGGGTCTTGGCAACAAGCCAGATCAGGAAGTCTCAGAGCCTAAAGCTAGTGTTGGACACTCTCTGGAAGAAACCTCTTCCAACAACATCCACCTCCCTCACCTAGAGAGAGATCACACATAGCCTCAATCACAACTCACGCTGGCCATCAAGCCACGCACAGTCCAGCTCTCTGTGGTTACCATAGCCAACTGAAAATACAAACATGGCCTCTCAAACAGGATCAACAATGGCTTGAGGCCTCACAGTGATGGTTCACAGGAATGCGTGATGAGTAACTCCTGCAAGGGTCGACACAGACTCCACGACTCAGAACGAAGAGTAGTGGCTCTTCAGAACAAACACAGGATTTTTCCCCATTTTAGAATTTCACGAGGGTCTCTTGCAGAGGTCACATGGTTCATGCTCAAGACAGTCCAGGTTCGAATGGAGGAGAGAGAGCCTTCACGACTTACCTCATGTGTTTTATTTGCATGCATTAGGGTGGACACTTGTCACCCTTGAAACTGCATGCGTTCCTCGGCATGCATCACCTTTCTTATAGTTAGGAACTTAGGATAAAACATAAATGGCACATGTTCTTTTGGAATAATAGTAAAATATTATTCCCATGCTTAAGGCCCCTAGGCTTAGCCCCCAGGCTCAAGACTTAGCCCCTTTTCCCACCTTTCAGCCCCTAATTCCTTGCCCACTCTATGAATTCTTAGTCCCCCTTCACTCATTCATCGTGGTCGGTCTGCACATGGCGGTGTTGATTTTTTATTAGTTATTCTGCGTGATTACATATACAACAGCAGGCTTCTGGCCTTCGACACTCAGGCTCCCTGGCCTGACAACACATAAGCCTCCATCTTATAAAAACTTGGCTCACCAGCCTATAAAACATAATTACAATTCCTTTCAAGACATGGTTTACAATGGGGTTCGGCCTTGGGGACACTACATTCGTAGCACACAAAAAATGTGTGTCTTTTGGCTCCCTCCAAGCCACTAATGTTATCAATATTAACAATCATGCATAGTGGAATTATGTTCCCTTTTCCTATATCTCTCTGCAATCTATCAAAAACTGATTTAACAATAATGTCACCTAGTTCATTTGTATGCCTTCTAAGCATTTCTCTGTTGTTTCTATTGCACTTGTTGGCACTTGATCCTTGCACCACTTCCTCAACAATTTGCAATCTAACATTTGCATCGTAAACCTGACGCACTCGTCATTGATACTTATTGCATTGAGCCCACATTCTCCTCTAAACATATCAAAATTCTCTTTCATCCTATTCGACAAAGAGTTAGCATTCGAATTATGTGTAAAATCTGGTAATGTGTCCTCCCATGCTATCGGAAACCTTTTTATCCATGAAATCAACTTTGTATCTATGGACACAACTTTGTCCAGCCATAAGTATCCTCCATGGATGCATATTAACAACATATTCACACAAGAATTGATCTTCGTGTTCCTACCAAAGTGTGGGATCTCTAACAAGTTCAGAATATTTGATTTCTCCAACCTTGTTTCCCAAGCATGTGGCTCAACTAGGATAAACGATGTCTCTAGGAAAATTACTATCCTCAGATATTTCTTCGATGCTAACTTCAGGAACTTCTTCTCATCTGATAGGTCATGATATGAAAGATTTAGATTCACCATTGTACCTAACATATCTTTGTCAATGAATACACCTGGTGGAATTTTTGGCTCCACAATCTCATACTTTTCTTCCTTTTGTAACCTAACCAGCTTCATTGTCGTCTTTCTGGGTGGTATATAGTCCTTCAAAAAAATTTCCAAACTTGGATCTGACTCAAATGCTCCTAGGGTTCCTTTTTGTATAGGTTCTACTAGTGGCTTAGTGTGAAATTTATTCATTATCGATGTTGATGTCATTGCTACCTTAGGTGGCGCCATAACTTTTTCCAACACACATCCCTCGACAACTAAATCCTTCTTCCAATATGGAAATATCAATTTTGGCATGGTAACCAATTTATGCTAGACAAGAAGGCAGTCAAGTGTATTTTTATTAGATACAAAGAAGGAATGAAGGGATATTATCTTTGGGATCCTGCATCAAGGAAAATAATGTATATTCAATATGCGATCTTCACAGATGTTGGAGGACATTTTGAGTCTGAACTGGTTCAGATAGAGGAAAATAAAGAAAATGTGAGGTTTGAACTAAGGAATGAAGAAGATGATTCAAATGAGTTTACTTAATCGTATGAATATGATGCAGGAGAATCTCTCCACGTCAGTCAGCCAGCCAGCCAGCCACGTCAGTGAATTCAAATCGCGCATTGAAGAGAGGCACAACCTCATTTGGAATTTGAATTTAATGTAATTAAATGTTTAAGCAGTTGAGCTGTGAAGTCGTGCCTTTGTGCAGGCATTAGGTAGATAGGCCTTTAATGTTTGTAAGGCTGAGATCTAGATCCAGATGCTAGACTAGACAACCCATTCAATGTAAATGAATAGGGTAGGTAGATTGGAGGGAAGAGCTCGAAGAGCCCCCTCAGGTAAAAAGAGATTTTAGTATCTCATTGGGAGGGGGTGAGAAGTCTGCGAGTAGAGAGCAGAAGAGAGAAGAGCCGAGACCTTGTTACAGGCCGTGCTCCGAAACACCTTGTAAATACAGGCATTTTCCATATTTAATACAAAGAGCAGTTTTTCCTGCATGATTGTGTGTTAAATGAATGTTTGTGAGTGTTCTTCATATGATATGAATATATGTTGTATATGTATGTAGTAGGTTTGCATTTGCAGGAGTGTGTTTGATTTCCAGGTTTGAGGTTCTTTATGGTTTCATGCCAGGAGGGCGTGACAGAGTACTGCGGTCTCTGAATACCAGTGCACTGAAGCACTTCTGAATTCTACGGGTTCAGACAAAGACGTGTTGCGGCACAAGAACTTGAGTCAACAACTCAGGAGAAAGACCTCAAGGTTGTTGAACACCTTGGAAGAAAGGCTGTGGAGGAAGAACACAATTGCAGATAGAAGTTCTGAGGAGTTCTGTGAAGCTCTGCCAGGCGGGCATCGAGCCAGTGCAAGGAGTGCACAGAGGAAGAACTATGTTGTGAGTTTAGAAAGAAGAAACAGCATCACTAAGGATTCTGAGAGCTCTGCCAAGTGGGCATTGAGCAGGTGCAAGGAGGATAGAGAGGACAGAACTGTTGAACGTCCTGTGAGAAGATACTCTACCAGGAGGGCATTGAGTAAGTGTGCAGACAGGCACAGGGAGAAGAGAACTCCTTGAGTTCTAGAATTTAGTGGAAGAATCCACTGAGGGATCTTCAGAGGGTTGTTGGATACCCTGCAGACCCAGCAAGAAGTTGCTTGAGGCAAAGGATAGCTAGGAGGGCATTCGAGTATTCTCCATCTGTGGGAGAAGAAAGAAGGATAAAATCCCTTAGGGGTCTGAGTGTTTGAGAAGATCAGGAGAGACAGCACTGTGTGTTCATGAGAAGACTCTACAGACGTGCAGAAGTCAAAGAATCCCTTGGGGATTCAAGGATAATCTCAGGAGGAGTAGTGCTTTCATCACATAGATTTATAGTTGCAAGGAGTTCATAGAGGAGAAGGAAGACAAAGGTCGAGGCCTTTGAGAACTTGTAATTCTTCCAAGCACTGGAAGAAAGTGAAGAAGCTCAGGACGGAGCACAAAAACCATCGGATCGGCTGGAGAAAAGGATCTGGACCATTGGTTTTCACGTCCAGGGAGTAGCAGGAGGAGCGCATGGGAAAAATAGATCTTGACCATTGGATCTTGATCCAGAGGCCCGACAGCCATTGGATTGGTCGATATTTGCGCGTGGGTTAAACCTTCATGAACGACAGAGGAGAAATCCTGAAAAGAGGGATGGTTGTCATCGGGGTTTCGCATATCAGGATATCGGAGATCTCAAAGACATGAGATCGGGGATTTCCATGGAAAAAATCACGAGATCGGATCTGGACCGTCCATCTTGAGGAGACACATGGCGGAGATCTAGACTATCGGGGAAAGTCCCGATAGAAAGTCACATCAGCACATCGGGGTTCGGCGTTTCGCGAATCCTGAGGGCAAGACTTCCAGAGCATATGAAGTTGCGAAATCGCGAGAGGCGATCAGGACCGTCTATCTACTAGGGTGTGTGGCAATGATCGAATCCTTTGTGGAAAGCCAAGGTGAAAGTCCCGACGAGAGAAGCTAATTGGGGTTTCGCAAATCGAGATATCGAAATTCTCATGGACAGGAGATCGGGTAAGTTCACAGTGAAAACTCGGATACAAGCCTGAGTCGTCCATCTATTGGGGGGGACACATGACAAGATCAGGAGAGTCCATCGGCTAATCAGGGATTCCTTGGACAAGAAGTCCATACGTTTCAGAACTTTGAAGTCCGAAACCCTGAAAGGAGGGAAGTGTTATTGTGACCAGCTGTCAGCATATCGGAGAAGAGGGAAGTGTCATTTAAGGGGCCAGTTGTTAGCACAATGGAGAATCGGGATTCGAGAGATCGGTAGTCCCGAGAGAAAATGCATTCGGGGATCAGGAATCCCGAAACCCGATAGTATATCTTTCCTATTAAGGAAGAGGCAGTGGTCGGAGTGCAGAAGACCATGAGGCAAAAAAAAAGGACCTGTGGATTGGGTTTTTAACAGAGATTCTGGCAGGGAATTGGAAGAGCCGCTTCGTCTCAGGGAGACAAAAGGAACGATCCTGTGAGAAGACATAGGAGGCAACTGCACCAAGTGGTATCATAGCTTGATTATTGTCTGTACATTTCAGACGAGGGAGGCATAAAGAGGAAAAAGTACTCTGATACACTGCACCAAGTGGTATCAGAGATTGATTCTTGTCTGTACATTTCAGATGAGGGAGGCATACAGAGGAAAAGAGTACTCTGATACACTACACCAAGTGGTATCAGAGCCTAATTCTTTTCTGTATATTTCAGGCAAGGGAGGCATAAGAGGTAGGTAACAGTCCATAAGCAGTCAGGAGGACTGTAGGAAGAGGTTGAGACACTCAAGTTTGCAGAGTGACAACAACAATTTTTCCAGGAGAGTAGACAGGGACATCAACATGGCTACTTAAGGCCATAGGTTTGCTGGAAGAAAGGACCTAGAGCTGATGAGTGATGCAGAATGGGATGAAGAACTCGCTGAGATGAACGCAAGACTGGATGAAATTGCAATTGAGATGCGGCAGGATAAGAGGTCGAGATAGATGCACGAATGGCCCATGAAGAAGCCGAAGATAAAATGGCCAGTTAAGGAGTTGATGACTAGAAGGCAGCACAGGCTGTTAAGAGGGTGGTTGAGGTATGCTGAAAACCTCAATGGACCAGAATAAGAAATGGTTCAAGTATGTGAACCAGAGATTGGGAGAATTCTCGGTGAAGAGAATGAAATGGGATCAGCTGGAGATCTCGAGGACTGCAAGGAGGGCAGAGAGGAAATTCCAAATTGCCAGGTGGGAAAAGAGCAGATATCGTTGCGAGATCTCATGGACTTTCAGAAGGACAACTAAGGAATTTCACATTGCCAGGTGGGCAATGAAATGAGGTCATTTCAGGATCTCATAGACTGTCGGGAGGGTAGAGAAAGGTTTCTAGTTTTCCAGGTGGGCAACGAAACATAGATGGAATTAGTTGATTACATGGAATACCAGGAGGGTAGTAGAGACATCCCACATTGCCAGATGGGCAGGGATGAGAAGATGAGTTGGAATCAACCAGAGGAGATGACAAAGAAGATGAGCTCGGAGATGAGTTTGTATCAGCAGGTGAAGCTCACAAAGGAGGAGGATCTAAGGGACCTTCTTATGATTGGGGAAATACAGATATTCCTACCACTTTCCCAAGAGGAGGCATAAATATGTGTTGTAGGTGTAGCAACAACAGAAGAACAGTTAGCTGAGACTGTCAAAGAGAAATTGGAGCAGATATCTGAAGCTTCCCAGGAAGGAAAAGAGAATGAGCATTATGAGGAATGGCTCAATTATTTCTTCCAGGGAGCTGAAAAGAAAGAATCTGTAGCACTGAAGCTAGCAGCAAAGGAAGCCAAAGAGCAAGCAGGAAGATTTATCACTCCATGGGAGATGGATCTAGAGATGCTGGAGGATTGGCTGAACAATCCAGAGCCATCAAGAGAACTGATAGAAGTTGAGCTGTCAGAGAAGGTGACTGAACAAAAACTCAGTCAGGAAGAGACTGCAGAACTAAAGTCTGCAACAGAGTGGACACTTGGTGCCACAGATGAAGATGAAGAAGAAAGAATTGGAGATCACAACGATCTGCCCATGAGCCGAATATTTTTGCAGCTGGGGAGACTGCATGAACAGGGCCAGCCACTAGAGCAGCTGGACGAAGTGATCAAGGAGATCAGAGAGCTAATGATCAGGTCAGCAAGGAATATCGATGAGGAGAAGCTGAGCAAAAGGGAAGAAGCAACAGCAGCAAGCGGATGGAGTATATGAACAGCTCCAGAGGATGATTTGGGATCCAGGAGGATGTCAACATCATAGATGGGAAGCTCATGAGAAGGAGCTCGTGAATTTTTGCAGCTGAGGATTTCAACATTAGAGATGGGAAGCTCATGAGAAGGAGCTCATGAATTTTTCAGCTGAGGAGTATGATGCAAGAGCATCTCTCCACGTCAGTCAGCTAGCCAGCCAACCACGTCGGCGAATTCAAATCGCGCGTTGAAGAGTGGCGCAGCCTCATTTGGAATTTGAATTTAATGTAATTAAATGTTTAAGCAGTTGAGTTGTGAATCCATGCCTTTGTGCAGGCATTAGGTAGATAGGCCTTTAATGTTTGTAAGGCTGAGATCTAGATCCAGATGCTGGACTAGACAACCCATTCAATGTAATTGAATAGGGTAGGTAGATTGGAGGGAAGAGATCGAAGAGCCCCCTCAGGTAAAAACAGATTTTAGTATCTCATTGGGAGGGGGTGAGAAGTTTGTGAGTAGAGAGAAGAAGAGAGAAGAGCCGAGACCTTGTTATGGGCCATGCTCAGGAACACCTTGTAAATACAAGCATTTGCCATATTTAATACAAAGAGTCGTTTTTCTAGCATGATTGTGTGTTAAATGAATGTATGTGAGTGTTCTTCATATGATATGAATATATGTTGTAGATGTGTGCAGTAGGTTTTCATTTGCAAGAGTGTGTTTGATTTCCAGGTTTGAGGTTCTTTGTGGTTTCATGCTGGGAGGGTGTGACAGAGTATTGCGGTCTCTGAATACCAGTGCATTGAAGCACTTATAAATTATGCAAGTTCAGACAAAGACGTGTTGCGGAACAAGAACTAGAGTCAACAACTCAGGAGAAAGACCTCAAGGTTGTTGAAAACCTTGGAGGCAAGGCTGCGGAGGAAGAACACAGTTGTAGACAGAAGTTCTGAGGAGTTCTGTGAAGCTCTACCAGGTGAGCATCGAGCCAGTGTAAGGAGTGCACAAAGGAAGAACTCTGCTGTGAGTTTAGAAAGAAGAACCAGAATCACTAAGGATTCTGAGAGCTCTGTCAAGTGGGCATTGAGCAGGTGCAAGGAGGACACAAAGGACAGAACTGTTGGACGTCCTGTGAGAAGATACTCTGCCAAGAGGGCATTGAGTAAGTGTGCAGATAGGCACAGGGAGAAGAGAACTCCTTGAGTTATGGAATTTAGAGGAAGAATCCACTAAGGGATCTTCACAAGGTTTTTGGATACCCTGCAAACCCAACAAGAAATTTCTTGAGGCAGAGGATAGCCAGGAGGGCATACGAGTATTCTCCATCTGTGGGAGAAGAAAGAAGGATAAAATCCCTTAGGGGTCTGAGCGTTTGAGAAGATTAGGAGAGACAGCACTGTGTGTGCATGAGAAGACTCTGCAGAGGCGCAGAAGTCAATGAATCCCTTGGGGATTCAAGGATAATCTCAGGAGGAGGATTGCTTTCATCACACGGAGTTATATCTGCAAGGACTTTGTAGAGGAGAAGGAAGACAAAGGCTGACGCCTTTGAGAACTTGTAATTCGCCCCAGCACTAGAAGAAAGTGCAGAATCTCAGGAGGGAGCACAACAGTCATCGGATCAGCTGGATAAAAGGATGAGGACCGTTGGTTTTCACGTCCATGGAGTAGAAAGAGGAGCGCACGGGAAAAAAAGATCTTGATCCAGAGGCTCGACAGTCGTTGGATTGGTCGAGAGTTGCGCGGGGGTTAAACCTTCATGAACGGCAGAGGAGAAATCCCGAAAAGAGGGTTGGCTATCATCGGGGTTTCGCATATCGGGATATCGGAGATCTCGAAGACATGAGATCGGGGATTTCCATGGAAAAAATTGCGAGATCAGATATGGACCATCCATCTTGAGGAGACACGTGGCGCATATCCAGACTATCGAGGAAAGTCCTGATAGAAAGTCACATCATTGCATCGGGGTTCGACGTTTCGCGAATCCTAAGGGAAAGACTTCTGGAGCATATGAAGTCACAAAATCGTGAGAGGCGATCAGGACCGTCTATCTACTGGGGCGCATGGCAGTGATTGAATCCTTTGTGGAAATCCGAGGTGAATGTCCCTATGAGAGAAGCTAATCGGGGTTTTGCAAATCGGGATATCGGAATTCCTGTGGACAGGAGATTGGGTAAGTTCACAGTGAAAACCCCGATACAAGCCTGAGACATCCATCTATTAGGGGGGAGACGTGACGAGATCAGGAGAGTCCATCGGCGAATCAGGGATTCCATGGACAAGAATTCCATACATTTCGGAACTTCGAAGTCCAAAACCCCGAAAGGAGGGAAGTTCTATTGTGACCAGCTTTCAGCATACCAGTGAAGAGGGAAGTGTCTTTTAAGGGGCCAACTGTCAGCACAACGGAGAATTGGGATTCGAGAGATTTGAAGTCCTGAGAGTAAATGCATTCGGGGATCAGGAACCCCGAAGCCCGAAAGTATATCTTTCCTATTAAGGAAGAGGCAACGGTTGGAGTGCAGAAGATCGTGAGGCAAAAGAAAAGGACCTGTGGATCGGGTTTTTAACAGAGATTTCGGTAGGGAATCGGAAGAGTCGGTTCGGCTCAGGGAGACAGAAGGAATGATCCTGTGAGAGGACATAGGAGGCGTCTGCACCAGAATATGTGTAACAAATGATCTTGGTTTTAAGGAGGTATAAACAAGTAAGAAAAATAGTCAAAAGGTACAATCTGTCTGATTTACGTTTTGCATTTGTGTTAATTGCCACTAACGAGGAGCCCAATTTGGTTAGGGAGGAAGTTGACTCGACGGAGGGTAAAAAATAGAAGTATTCCATGGTCGAAGAGATGGAATCCTTACAAAAGAATGAGACACGTGATTTGGTTGAGTTACCTAGTGGAAGAAATCTTGTTAGTAACAAGTGGGTATTGAAGAAAAATATGAACGTAGGAGGTCACGTCGAGAAATTCAAAGCTTAACTAGCAGCAAAAGGATATTCCTGAGTCAAAGGAGTCGACTTCGGTGATATTGTTCCCTTGTTGAAAAACTAAATTGCATTAGAGTACTAATGTATCTGATTGCATCATTTGATCTTGAAATCGAGAAAATTGATGCAAAGAAAATGTTCCTACATGGGGACCTGGAAGAAGAAATATACATGAAACAACATGAAATATTTGTAGTAAAGAAAAAGAAAGAGGTAGTGTGCAAGTTTAAAAGATTATTTTATGGTCTAAATCAATCACTAAGGATATGGTATCAAAATTTTGTCACATACATCCTTATTTTAGGATTTGTGAGAAGCAAGGTTGATCACTTTATATATTCCAAAGAAGAAGGTGGTCGTTTCATATATGTAGAATTGTATGTCAACGACAAGTTGCTAATCGAAAACCACATGGACGCAATAAAGGAGGTGAAGAAGCAACTATCCTCCAGGTTCGACATAAAGGATCTCGGTACAACGAACTTCATTATGGGAATGGATATTAAGAGAGATCGGGTAGTTAGAAATCTTTGGTTGAATTAGAAAAAGTACATTGAAACAATTTTGAAGCATTTCAACATGCAGGATGGTAAACCTGTGAAGGCGCCAATTCTTGTG